>CM061531.1:255778643-256024296 GCA_030545055.2 Neoaliturus tenellus
TTAGAGTAGACTTCGCTAAACACTGAAGGCGCCATTCAATGTTTAGTGATGCCTATGGCGGTCCGTCCCGATCGTTCACGTTCAACGCGCGGGAGCGGACTGCGAGCCGGCTCTGGCTGGGCCCCCTTATATCCCCACCGGGGCTGCCACGCCCAGGATATCAGGGGTGGGGGTGGGGGTGGGGGGGGCACTTTTTGTCGGGGGGGGGGGGTTCGCACTTTTTGTCGGGGGGGGGGGGGCTCGCACTTTTTGTCGGGGGGGGGGGGCTCGCACTTTTTGTCGGAGGGGGGGGGGGGGTCAGGTAAGTTAAGTGGGTCAAGGTCACCCACAACACTTGTACTCTAAGTGTTGGCTATACCCCCACCACAACTGGGTCCCTAGGCTGCACAACACCACTTCGCCAGTATGTCTCCGGCTTCCATGTGGTGCGTCTCGCTGTTCTCTAGCTCTCTATATGTAAGTAATTTTACAAGTTCTGAATGTAGGTCACTACACTTTAACTCTGGGACGATATCGACTTGTAGTATTTCAGTGTTTTGACTCAAGGTCATCACACTTTAACTCTAGCACATCAGTTATCGTACCAGAGGTGCTCAATAACCTAACTTGTAATGTTTAGGGTGGCGTTTGCACGCCACGTGGTATCGCCATGAGTGTCCAGTCCAGGTTTTAAGTTAAATTAATTTTACTGTAATCTTTTCCATTTCCGCTTCGTTTTGCCAAAGTATAAGGTGTCGCTTAATAAAGTGGTATTTCTCTAAAGTTATAGGAGATTGCAAGGATACAATTAGTTTATTTAGGAGACTCTTCATCTTGGAGTTTAACACAATTTCCACTTTGACTTTGCTTCCACGGCTCTCACAGCCTAAGCTGTACAGGAATGTTTCTTCTAGTGCCAACTCCGGCCAAGAGAACAGTGTGTTGACTGTAGGACAGCTCATGGTGAAGTGATGCGATACTCCAGCGTACCACCTCACCTTCCCCCGCCACTGTGACCTTCCCCCACTCCTGCTGTTTCCCCCACCTCTTTTCCCTTGACTCATGCGCTACAAGCAGTCTCTCAGTATTGTGCGGACTTTTGTGAGGTGAAGCCATGTCGCAGGACACTTTAGGTAAGAAACTTAGCCGTGTTAAGACTTTATTAGTTGCTCACTGTCCACCACTCAAAGTTAAGAGAGTTTCAACTTTAGCTAAGTGGCGCAAACTGTTGCGCGGACACCCTAAGTTTTATACAAAACAGACTAATGTCAGTTTTACTGATGAGGATTTGTTTAAAATATTGGATGAAATGACTTTTCCTTGCAAAATTCAGTTAGTTACTCCCTTTCCTGACAGTTTAGAGTCTTAGTCTCTCAAGCCGATATACCTAGCATACACAGAGCCTGACAGTCAGTCACTCGGTGGCTGTCGTGGGGTGCGCATCGGTGTCGGCGCTCCATTGTTAGGTTTTCAAGGTCACAGTAATATCAAATTGTTGGTGTTGTGCTGGTTCAAGGTCACCTGAGGGATAACCGATTGCCCATTTAGGCAGGGTCATGTCAGAATCTCGAGTTTAACTTGGCACTTTTGCCGTTTCTCGTCGAAAATTCGCTCCAAGTGGTCAAGGTCACGGGGACTCTGACTGAAACTCGGAGCGTAGTGCGAGAAACGGCAAAAGTGCCAAAAAATTTTAAGTTTCGGCGTGACCTTGACCTCAGTGGCGTCGGTGACGTCATTTTGATGACGTAAGGGGTGATGACGTCATCAGCACGTCATTTCTGTGATGTCATGGGTGTGACGTCATAGAAATGACGTCATTAGTGATGACGTCATCGATGACGCAATCGATGACGTCATCGATGACGTCATCGGTGAGGTCATTGACCTCGATGACGTCATCCCTCAGGTGACCTTGAACTGAGCCAGCACCAACAATTTGACACTACTCACGCACTTAAAAAATAATCATATCACACTTTCCACCTTATAATACACTGTATACGAGAAATTACTTTTGTAAACCCAACTATTTTCTTATTTAATTACAAATTTTACCGTTTGAACACTGAAAAAACTCAAAGGTTGTCGGTACACTATTTTTAAGGTTGAATGGAATTTAACTTTAGTAAAGTAACTATCACCATATTCTAAAAATTGTGGTAAGGAATGCATTAATCATAAGGTTATTACTACTTCAGATTATAGTTATTTTAAATTTAACTCATATAAGGTTGTTATTGCAATAATGTTACACGTTAAGAAATAATTTACCTTTAGTATACAACCCCATCAGAAGACAGCAAATTAAATTACATTCCTGTAATAGATTATTTTTTATTTATTTTAGTTGAAGCGCTGTGAGTCATAGTTCTGGCTTATCTAACTTTACTAAATTTTAGATAAAAATGTACGTGGGTAGAATATAATCTTAAGAACAAGAATCTACAATTATATTGGAAAAATGTTTAAAGATAACGATGCAAGAAGGGAGACGCTAAAGTTCTACAATTTAAAAATAAACATGGTCATTACACCACCGATCGATTTTGAACAAAAACAAAAAAACCTGAAAGTAGTCTAACAATATTTAAAATCAGCCATCATATTTTCCAAAATGTGACATTCCGCGCCTATAGCGGCAGTTTACAATCTTGCTCGACGATTTTGACGCCGAGGTAGAGCACACTCCATATTCTGTAGTTGAGAATTCCTTTGTGCGAGCGGCATTATGCCAATTCCAAGAATGTCGTTAAGGAAAGGCCGAGGGGCTGGGCCACCCCAGTCAACAGGTTATAAATCCTCCAAGGTTCTACCCCTTTTGTTTGGTGCAAACGTACTGCATAGGAAAATAAAAATTATTTTCTTTTCAAAAGGTCATCTCAAAACTGTAACAATGTGTAAGTAATTTGCTTAAACCACTTTCAGACCAACACAGGTTCAGAATACACTGTCAATTTAATTGTTAATACCATTGTATTTTCGTTTGTGCTCACTAAGAGCAAAAATGAAGTAGACCTACAGATTACCTTTTTTTTATTAACAATGTCACCAACCTTCTTCATTTAATATGAGCTCATTTTTATCCATCTGTTAAAAAATTAAGTAAGTGGAACAATATTTTAACTAGATAAAAATGAGCTCATACTAAATCAAGAAGTTTGGTGACATTGTTGATAGAAAAAAAGCTAATCTGTAGGTCTACTTCACTTTTGCTCTTAGTGAGCACACACGAAAATACAGTGGTATTAACAATTAAATTGATAGTGTAACTTATTCTGAACCTGCGTAGGTCTGATAGTGGTTTAAACAAATTACCTACCTATTGTTACAGTTGAGATGACCTTTTGAAAAGAAAATTATTTTAAGTTTCATGTAGGTTTGCTCTTCAATAAAGGTTTTAAAAAGCTCAAAAAATAAAAAATTTAGTATTATATGTTGCTTATTTAACATATCTTGATAAAATTTGGTATGTGCATTAATTAGGAGGGTTTAACTTATATTTGCTTACAAAGCCGAGATGGCGGCAAACTTACGTAACCAGCCCCATAATATGGTTTACAGGCGAAATGGGAAGGATACATAGCTTGATAAAATTTGGTATGTACCACAAGGTAAGGTTTAACTTAACAATTTACTTACAAAGCACATATACTGTAAGGTAAACCGACACTCCACCTAACCCCATGAAGAACATTTTTAATTAAATTTGAAATTCTCTAAGTTACTCAGGTCTGCTGCGGCGGGGGTGTTATACAATCACCAAAAGTGGCTGGTGTAAAATTTAATCATAACAAATATAGGCTAGGTCTCCCTCAGAGTTTTGATTTAATTGAATACTAGTTTATTGTTTATAAAATGGCTTGATGAGTATTTCATTTATGTGGTATTTCTTTCATTGGTCCTCATAAAGGCATTAAAACATTTTTCTTAGAAGAGGTTTTTTTTAATGAAAAATTTATCTCTTACCATTGTGGCAAATTCACTTAGCCTACGATTGAAGTAGTGAATGCGCCAGTGAAATTAGATCATTCCCTGGCCCTGTAACCTTGCAACAAAAGCTAGCCGTCCTACCAACGTAGAAAACTTTCAAAAAATATTCTGATAATTGACATCCAATATTTGCATTGCATGGATGAAATCGTTTTCATATCGTTTTCAGAGCATATTTCCGCACGAACGCATTCGAATTAGTGCGGCCCTGGGGCGACCAGGCGGAATTAATAAGGGTCGAGGCAGGTAGTCTCACAACAATAAACTTGCCGTTGCAGAAAAAACTTGCTTATGTGATCTGATAACTTTCTTCGCTTATTTGTGTAGAAGAGCTTTTGAATAGTTATCATTGAACCTACAATGGAAATTTTCACTGCAACCGAATAGCAAACCAAGTGAATATTTGCAGAACGCTTCCTTGCTATCTGGGACATGTTCAGTAAGTGCGCAACATATACATTGCAGTGGTCAAACATGTTAAGTTGCATCACAGTAGAATATGTTAAACTGTTTAATTAGTTCCCAGTTTTGCTGCACTATTTATTCGTAGATGTAAACAGAATGGCGGAACTTTTATTGGCCCACCCATTGTATTCAGTTGATGAATTTTTTGAATAACAATGAATATTGTAAGTAGCTACTTCTGAATTCTGAGTTGTTTGCATTCTGTTACTTTCTCCCCCTATACCATAGTATATGGAGAAAGTATTGTTTTCGTCAAAATTTTCGAATTTGAGTTGTTGGTGGATTTATCCATTATGGTTCCCCCTGAGTCCAAAAAAGTGGTTTTCGGAGTGATGTCTGTGTGTGTGTGTGTGTGTGTGTGTGTGTGTGTGTCAGGATGTAAACAGAGCTAGAGAATGCCCTAATGGTCCGATTTTAATGAAATTTGGTATATAGGTCCAAATCCACGATAATTCCAGGCGTTTTTTTCATTTTTTTGAATTTTTGATTTTTAAGGGTATTTTACCCCCAAAAACCCTCAAAAATCGTCAAAAATCAAAATTTCTCAAAAACGGCTCTAACGATTTTGATTAAAATTTTGTGGTTTATTAAGCTTAAAATGGTGGATAAAATGACACCACCCGCATCTCCGAGAAAATGCGCGTTCAAAAGTTATGGAGTAAAAAGTGTTTAAAAAATCAATTTTTTTGATTTTCAAAATAGCTGTTGTCTCAAAATAAATTTTACTCATCACCATTAAATCAAGCTCAAAAAACTAAATAATCCAGTACTTTAAATTATTGCTTTACGTCAAGTGGTTGAGGAGAAAATACAATTTTTCGTTTAGCGGTAAACGCAGTACGTTGTTAAAAGTCACAGATGCGCGTAGGGTCAAGCTCGCGCTGCTCAGCTGGTAACTATCCGACAGAGTCATCTAGACATTAATGTTTAAAGCTTTTAACACATGTTTTTATATTGTTGGGAGAAAGTATGTGTCAGTTATCTGATACCGTTTATTTTTTTTTCTGTTTATTTATTTTTGTTTCCTGCGATTGCATGGTTTGCTTTTGCGTTTTGTGCATAGCATGCACCTCTGAATTGAATTTTCGTACATATGGGCATGAACTGTACGAAAAGTAGTTATTATTTACTTTAAGGCTACGTTGACGGTTATAATAGCATGCAACTGCTCAAAGGATAGTAAAGATTCTCATTCTCATTCATTTATTACTCATCTCTTGTTCGCAGCCATGGGTCAGCGACGAAACTTCTTCTGCCTCCAACGCTCTCTGTTTAGTACCAGAGGTGTTGTCTCTTGTTGCAGCTTTACAAGCTGTTTATCAAGTTATATATATATATATATATATATATATATATATATATATATATATTTGCGAACACGCAGCGTGTTCGTGATTCCATTCTGGGTGTTCGTCAAAGAAAATATTCTTTAAAGTTTTGGTTTTGGGTTCACATAAACTGAAGAAGTAGATTGTAAGAAAGTCTTGTAGAGTGTAAAAAGCTATATACAAGAGGTTTTGCAAGGCCGACGATAATGTAGGTAGAGGGGCTATATGGGCTAATGTAACATGCTTTGTGGTAGCATGCTTTGCCCGGGTAGATGTGATGGGCTGATATCACATCCACACGAGCAAATGTCAACAAGTGAAATGTTTTTAATTAACCAAGTTACCATAGACGTTACTTTTGCTAAAGAGCTCGTAATCCTAAGTTTGTAGGTTCGACCCTATGACAATAGTGAGAAGCCTTATTTTGACGGTTCGAAATGGACCAAGCAGCTGCTTTGTTATTTCAAGGGCTATTAACATGACCACTCTATTATCAAGGCCCCGGCGTTTGAAGTGGCAAGGCCGAAATGGCTTCACCCTGTAGTGTCGTTCTTTTCATTCGAGCCAACGTTATAAATGGGACCAAAATGAGGTTATATTCTACTACTTGATGTACCATCACTGATTGATTAATGGTAGCGAAAAAGCGTGCCGGTGATTTTGTTGCGTTGATAACACTCAGGGGTACCCACAGTGGGGATTGATAGCGCGGATCGTCACGGTCATCTCTAGTACAAGGCCATGGCGATGAGTGAGAAGTGGCAACGTCGCACTCTAGTAATTTGGCGCTCTGGCAGTAGCATTGCATTAAAATGGAAGAAGTCGAGCACCGTAAACTTTAATCGCCTATATTGTAATATTTAATTGAAAATTATAGCATAATCGTCTACGGTAATTTAGATAAAGAATCAAAAATTAATATAGCCTAATTAGCAGTTATAACTCACTAAAAGCAGTATTTCCATTTCTATACGAGATTATTTCAGATCTAATGATGGGCGCACGAAGCGGATAAAGCCTCAATGTACGATTACTCAGTGTTATGCACGGCACATAAAACTTTTCTGTACAAGACTCAAAATTTAGTACAAATAAGGAACAAATTTTGTGATTTCGATTATCTTAATAACGAGAAAAAAAAACTTAAAAGGAAGCATGAAACAATTTTAGCGTGTGCGATTAATAGCAATCCCTAGCCGAAATGGTCATAATACTGTACAATGTTTACATATAGAGATAACCTAAACATTATTATTTTGATATCTTCATGTAAATTAATTCTCAGTACATGAGTTAATAAAAAGATTTAAACATATAATTTAACTAGTATAAAATATAGAATGTAATTAATCAAGAACTTTTTACAGGATTCTTTCAAATTGTAAAAACAAATTTTAATATGAGATTTTTTACATTATCATTAACTTGCTGAGTAACTTTTGCTTGTTTGCCATTTTAAATCTACTAATTAACGAAAAATTGTATTTTAATAATTACCGAACATACTTTAATTTAAAGTATAAATAACAGATTTCGCGAATTAAACATTTAATTAACAGATTTAAAGGATAAATAACAGTTTGTTGGGATTGCAATCTACAAAATGTGGGGAAGTACCCTTATGTACAGATTTAAAAGAAACCCAGACCCACAGAAATGAATTCCAAGTTACTCTAAATATTGGAAACTGAATTATTTAAACGACGTAAAATATGATGACTCTGGTTTTATTTACGTATCATGATAAAGTACCTGTAAGTTAATAAGGCGAAGTAATTGTAATGCTTGATCAGAGCTGCTTATACTAAACACAAAATGTCAATGGCCAGTATATACAAGGCATTAACCGGGGAGGTCTTTCCGTCCCCTCCGGTTTTGTTTTAACCATAACTTCACATATATGTCATTGGCATCATAGAGATATTAATATCTGGTTCATATGAACACGTATTTTTGACCTGTCGTAACCAAAAACATATTTTAGAAAACTTTTAACAGAAAACAGACGTTTGAAACTAGACTACCACAAGATTTACTTCCTGATCTGGACTAATTCTTTCTTTCCAAATATTTGAAGTAATGTTTTGTTTTTAATATTTTTTTATTGACGGTTTTTCCATTTTATATGTTCCCGGGTGACCCTAACTAGGGCGTGCACCATATCGTTAATATCACGTTATATCAAATTGTTTAGTTATTCATTCTGTGTATAATGTTGAAATTGAACCAGAAATAAATATTTGTAAAAGAAAACTTGTGCATGACAGCGTTAAAATCGGACTTAAGTTTATTAGAAAACCTTTTGGACTATATTGTAATAAACAATACGAAGTCATAATTTATCAGATAGTGTCCATAATAACAAACATGTTGTTAAGAACTATTCAAAGAAAATCAATGATTCAATAGACAGACCATCTAACAAAAAGAGAAAGTTGAATATCTTGTCTTAGCCAAGTAAGTTGGTAAATAAAAATTGTATTGTTTTATGCAAATTTAAATTTAATAAATATGCTGTCTTGATATTAATGGTTTCTTTATTATAGCTTACAACCCACTAACAAAGGTTTTTAAAAAAATCCCTCATATTTAACATCTTTCCCTTTGACATCGATAGCGCGAGTGAAAAGAACGTTACCACGGGTCGACGCCGTTGAGGACAGTTCGAAGGACATGATAGGCAAACCAGTACCTACCCAACCTTCTCAATCAAGGATGCAATATTTTATAACAGAGGATTTTGTTTGTGTTGAGATGAAATGTTTTGCAATACTGTAAATCCAGCTGAATAATAACAACATCGAATGCAGTGACTCTGGCGCGGCGTACACGAACCTTCCAAATTTTGGTATCGGTATCAAACTAAATGCATTGGATGAGAAGTCTACTCACGTTAGTGTACATAGTCAATGGTGTTAGTACCTTTGACTATATAGACTAACGTGAATGGACTTTTCATAGCATAGGCGTGTTTGAAACCTAATGGCCATGATGTAAAGGACTACTTACATAATTAAGTAGTCCTTTCATCATGCCTAATGGCGGTGGTGCAATCTTCAGAAGCGTACATGGAAGTACAAGTGACATATGATAGGTAAATCAGTATTACCACTTGTCTTAACCAAGGATGAAACATTTTATGACGGAGGGTTATGTTATTTATACACCTTGGGTTATGTTTATGTTGTGGTAAAGTGTTTTTGCAGCACTGCAAATCCAGGTGATTAATTACAACATCGATCGCAGCGACTCTGGTGCGATGTAGGTACACGAACTTTCAAAATTTTGGTATCCAACAAAATGCATTAGATGAGAAGTCTATTCACGTTAGTGTATAGTCAATGGTAATACTTTTTTACCTATCATATGTTTCTTCTACTTCCATGTCATCGCGGAAGATCGCGTCACCTATAATAGGTTTCAAACCAAGCAGGTGTTGTTCAAACACAAGGATAATCCTTATTTAATAGCCTTGGTTCAAACACACCTATGTTATGCAGAAGTCTATTGGCGGACTATACACGCTCAATACGGATCGCGATATTTGGTCGTGATCCTGCATCACGATACAGATTGAGTGTGTAAAGTCAAATTATGTAAGATCTATATTGATTGTGTGTGGTCAAGCCCAGTAAACAATACTGTCAATATTCATCACGATCCATAATTATGATTGTACACAGTCAATGATAGTACTACATAACAAAGGTAAATTAGAAGTGTAATGCTACACCTTTTAAAAGCACCTGTTTACGAGACTCTTTAGAACTTTTTTTATCGATATCTAGTTTATTATGAAAATTTGTTGTATGATAGCAAAAAAATCAATGAATCCATTAAAAATATGCATGTACTCCTCATTTTTATGATTTCTTCAAAAAAATTCTTCCTGGACATAATAAATTAAGTAAAATAAAATTTAAAATTATGTAAATAGCATTAGAACGCGCTCATTCTCGCCACCAACAACTAGCCTCTTTCTACAAAAAAGTCACAATACCTACTCCAAAACAATTTATGGCATCTGAGTCTCTGCCTTGTTTTAAATTCACTGACAATAAATTTATTGTGAATAACGTTTTACTCCAAAGATTGTCTCGGTACTGAGAGAGAGGCTATCTCTTGACTCCCTCATCCATGAATACCTCTTTCAAAGAAGAGTTTTTAGTGATCAAAGGCGAGTTTATCGGGGATTCCGTGCTCCACCACGACCGGTCAAAATCAAAATCAAAATCAAAAATCTTTATGGTCATTAACAGGTACAAAAACAGCATTGACAATTGTCTATTTTACGGCACTGGTTGCGGCCAAGTCAACAAAATTACATAAAACACACACTAAAATATTAAAATACTGACAAAAAATACATTCGAATACAAGAAGGCCTAACTTGGTTTGTAATTGGTGGTGTGGCAGTAAAAGTTTATATTACAATAAAAATTTAATAAATAAACAAAACAACATATAACACTACATAAAATATATAAAATAATAACAATAAAAAATACTGACAGGTTATGAAGCACAAAATAGGAACATAATAGCCTAATCTTACAAAGTTATATTTTCCTCCAGCAAAGATTCACCAACAGAGTAAAATGGATTTGATAAAAAATAACTATACAGTTTTTTTAACAGTTTATGATTATTTAATAATGAATAAAAGTTACCACATAATTTATTAAAGACTTTGATTGACATTACGGTATGGCCCTTAAGAGTTTTACTAAGTCTGGAATACGTTCTATTTATATTGAATTTGTTTCTTGTGTTATAAGAATGTACTTGATTACAAAGAGTTGAAGCTGACAAATTCTTCAAAGAATAAACTACAAGATCATACAAATACAAATTTACTACTGTATGTATTTCTGTTTGAACAAACAATGGTTTACAATGGGCATCAAAAGCAGAGTAGGTTAAAATTCTGACTACTTTTTCTGTAAAAGAAGGATATAATTTATTCTACTATTGCTACCATAAAAAACTAAACCATACCTATAAATACTTTGAAACAGAGAGAAATATATCATCCTGACATACTGGTCATCAACCAGTGGTTTTATTTTTCTTAACAGAAAAACGACCCTAGATAGCCTAGCTACCACATGTTCAATGTGAGAATGCCAGTTTAATTGGCTATCTATATAGATGCCAAGAAATTTTGCACTGGTTGTTTGGTGATCATCTATGGGTAATGTACTGAAAAGAACATTTTGTGTTTTCAAATCATTCAGCTTAAGGCTATTACTTTGAAACCAAATATTTGCTTTCCGAACTGCAGAGTTTGCCAACTGTGAGAGATTATTTAAATTATTGCTAACTGACAACAGGGTAGTATCGTCTGCATATAGAATGGTGGTAGTTGGCTGACTTATATTACTTGGTAAGTCATTGATGGCAAGGACAAACAGCAACGGCCCAAGTACGGAGCCCTGTGGAACTCCGCACTCGAGAGTCACTTCATCCGACCACTCACCATCAATAAACACCCTTTGTCGACGATTAATAAGATATGATTTTAAAAAGTCTAAAACAACACCCTTTATGCCATAAAACTCTAATTTAACAAACAGTTTATCATGATCAATGCAGTCAAAGGCCTTGCTCAAAAGTCACACAGAGTGGCCTGAGCGAAGGACTTATTTTCAAAAGCTTCTATGACCTCACGGGTCAAACTGTCAATCGCATCCATTGTATGGATTTACCTGAGCGGAAACCAAACTGAGATTCAGAGAGGATGTTAATATTTTCCAGATAACCAGTTAATTGCTCATGAGCTACAATTTCCATAACTTTGGATACAGGTGATACAATAGATCTAGGCCTATAGCTATCAGGAATTTCCTTAGGCCCCTTTTTTAAAACAGGACAGACTCTGGATATCTTTAACTCCTTTGGAAAAATTCCATTTTCAAAGCAGTGATTAATAATTACAGTGAGTGGAAAAACAATGCTTCCAATTATGTGCTTCAAAAGATTATTTGACATGTTATAAATATCTAATGAATCTGAATTTTTTAACTTTCTGACCAAGAAAATTCTGACATTACAGGTTGGGCATTCTTAACTAAATCATGTGGGCTTAAACCAGGGCTGATGATCCCACTTTTGATATTACGGACAGAATTGACACAGAAGTTGTTAAATTCCTGAGGGGAAATTAATATGCTATTACTACTTGGAACATCCGAGATATTTTGTTTGACAATACTCCATGCGGTTTTGCATTTGTTTTTACTTTACTCAATTTTACTGCAGTTAAAGGCTTTTTTTGGCCTTCACAATGTTCAATTTGTATTCGGTCGCTAGTAGGCGGCTCCAGTTGTTCGAAATGGGCATTCTTTGAGTAATTGGAGTTTCCTTTCTTTCTTTGCCAGTGGAGAAGGAATTGCCATCATTCCACCTCAGGAGGAACTCAAGTGCTCCAAAGGGAAAATAATCTTCCTACCCCACCCTCATGCGTCCATTTGCAAAATGACCTGAAAGGTATGCCAGGTCCAGCAAATCAATCACTGATGTTGCGAATGTTGTTTTTATTGATAACCGTATTAGGCATTTATACTAAGATCAGAATATTTAGCATAAGTTTTAAAATTTTCTTCATATTAATATGTATGGTAAGCCAAAACATTTTATCGATATTTTACTAAACCATTAAAGAGCATCCTGAGCATCTATCAGACTATCAACAACCAGTGAGCTTTTAATAAAATATTGCTGGCGCTTTTGCTGGCTGACGCTTCTAATAGTAGAGCGGTAGACGATGCAAGCTATCCTGTCTTTGGAGTGGACTTCAGTTCTTACAACATTTCAACATCTCAACTCCATTCTAAATTAATATTTATCTGAACTAAAGGTTTAGTAAATTTTCCTATAGGGAATACGCTACTACGGTAGTAGTCAAGTTAAGAGATTAGTCCAAGACCATGATGATTTTTGTTTTTAGATCCCTAGAAAAAACAACAACAATATTTGTTCAAATATTTATAAAAATCCTCTGTATGCATCATGTTGTTGATGTCCTACTGTCCATGGATGGCGAGGACTTCGAACTCTTAGATATTGGGCTTACAGTGCTGGTTTTTCCACCCCGCTGAAGCTCCAACCATTAGTACCTCTCTTTTGGGACATGAAAACTTCCATACTTCCCGCGCAATGATCCAGAGCTGCATTCCATGCCAGATGACGATGTAACAGGGCAAAGCAAACTGTTGGGAGTTATGATCGGCAAAAATTAATCTCAACCTGCAGGTATGTTTTCTGTTTGGCCAGTCAAAGTATACTTGGAGATGATCTTGAATCTCGAAAGTTTTATTTCATTTTGGTCAACTACTTTCTGCCTGAATAAACTGCATAGCAAGCCTTAGCCTTGAGACTTATGTTTATTTAGGTCCAGCGTCCAGCCTATTCAAAGAACTGTAAACCACTTTTTGAATAAATGACAAACTTCCGAGACACAAAAAACTTGCCTCACCGGATCACCGTATGTATTTCTCCGTGCCAAAATTGTTTGGTTGTTTGTAAATTAGAGCATATCACCCACTTGGTCTATGTCATTTACTATTAGCACAAAGATGATTGGCATCACCAAAGATCACTTGGGAACTCCGTTAAAGATATTTACTTAAATGTTTTTAATTTACTAATATGTCTTCCATATTCTAATGTTATGTTGAACCTTATAAGGCCAAAAGTAAATAACTCTATCAATATTTTTCAGAAAATACCTTTGGATTAATAAGTTTGAACTAAATAGTGAGTTTTGTGATTCAGCGCCCTAATCAGAAACCGTAAATAAAAACCTAAAGTATAATAAAAATCTATGATACTGTCTGAAATGAATTTAACCCTAAAATAATAATAGCGCCAACATTGCATTTGCTATTCTTAATGGCAGAAACGACTTTTATAAAGGCACCTGTATCCCGTGAGTAAAATTAATTTTTCTCGTGAAAAGAATGAATTTCAGAAGATTTAATTTCTTTAACTGCAATGCCGCTGTAGTGTTAGTCTACGAAGTCGCTGGGCGAAGGTTGGGATGGTGGGGGGAGCAGGGTCGGGGATCCCAATGCTTGTTTAGTGACGACTGACGACTTGAGTAACTTTCTTTTTGACAGGAAGAAGGGTCAACGCTCCGGTCTAACATCCTTGTCCACAGAGTAATGTCAGGTGGGGCGGCCTTGGCCGAGTATTACTCTGTGGAGGTCTACATCCTGTTACAGGTGGGCGGACGAACCCGATGTTGACTGAATTGTGATCCTCCTTTAGACCAGGAAATGCTTAGCGTAATCAAATGTTTAAACTATCCCCCTCCTCACTCAACGTTTTTATTTTTTTATTTTTTTTTTTAATTGACAAACTTTGGTAAAAGTAGCGAATTTTCCTATTTGGAAAATCCATAAGAAATATAAGTTAATGCAGTATTGTAATTTTTTATTGTTTGTTGCTATAGGCCTACTCCAATTCTGAACATGCAAATTTGTTGTGTTATAAACATTTATTTAAAAGGTCTCACTATTGTAGGACAGTGAAATTAAAAACTAGCATCACACGTTTGAAATTACTGCATTTTTACGAATGACTAAAAAGTATAGTCACAAGGATTATAAACGATCGTTTGTGAAAAATAGTTGTGAAAAAATTTAAATTGAAATATAGTTTGATGCAACACTTCAAAATCCTATTATATTAAACGAGAAATTTTTTATCAATGTATTATAGCAATTTAACCATGAATTTGTATAGTAACATCCGTCAGTTAAAAATAAAATTACCTTTTCAATCGTCAGTTAGTCTATTTCCACTTATCGTTCGTAATGTCACAACATTATTATTAAACTATAGGATTTATTACCTAATCACTCAATATACTTTCTACAATAAGTAATTTCTAACAATGGTGCTCATAATATATATAGTCGTAGAGGTAAGTTAATGAATAGAGTACATTTTGTATACATCAATCAAGTAATAATAGCTTTGAGAAAGGTAAGTATTTTTAGAGAATGTTTTTTTATTTAGTTACATTTTACATAAAATGTTGTTTGAAGGCTTTAAATAAAATTTTATGAACTTGGAACCTTAATAAATTATATGCTACGCCAACTTTTTATGATATGGTAATGTTAATGTGTACATTCGTCGGTCTTAAACGTTTCTCCAAAAACTTAGGATATTTTATGATCGGGACTTCTCTTGGCGTTTTGTTTAATTTAAGGCTTGCAACTTTTACAAGACTAATTTGATAAGAATGAGACTCTTATTTTACAAATATGTTTTAAGCTTCCGTGTGATTTTCCTCCTTGGGGGTTGTTAATAATTTACTTGAAATAAATACCCACAATTGAAATCGACTATACAAATTTTAATAGCTTTAAACACGATTTCACTCATCATAACCCAATGTCAATGAAGGTAGCGCATTTGCAATAAAACATAAGACTGTTAAAAAGTTTTATTAAATTAAGCAACAGCCTATTAGTAGCGAACAAGAGTCAATCCTTTTATGTTGACATGGTGGCTTATCAAGGAACAAATGTAGTTTGTTAAAAAAAAATCACTGTCTTTAATTATTAAATTAATCTACACTATAGTAATTATAATTTTTGGCACTGTGTATGATTAATATTAGTATAATCTACTCTTATTTAATACGCTAAGGGGTTTTTGTGTTGAGAAGTCCTCCTACAATTTTCAACCGATTTTCAAGTTTTTGGTGTCGTTGGATAAGGCTTGGTCTGTAGTTGTTTCCGCCAAAAACAGATGACAATCGGATTGAAAATAAAAAGCTCTATCCACCATTGAAAATTCAAAATTTCCGATTAAATAACATTGGGATTGAATAAAACATTTTAAACATCTGTTAATAATAAGCTGTAAATTCGCGTGGTTTTTTGTGATTACAGATATTCACCATAATGGATTGGTCGGATGTAATTGGTTTTGCGCTAAAATTAATATTTTTTATTGTATTAAAATAAATTACTCGCTTTGAGCAACACATAAAGTACATTTTAATGCTCAATTAAGAGATATTTGCCCATGAATAAATAAAAATTTTGTACCAACATATTATAGCATTTAGAAAATTGAAAATTGGTTGATTTTCCAAAGAGACTATTTATACTTTAGACTTATATTAACGTTAACTTAATTATTATCTAGGGTGGCCTTTAAAGGAACCCACACGATCAAACAATCAAAACCGCATAACGGTAACGAGGCATGACGGTATTCACGATGATGGCAGGCGGCAAAAATGTCAACAAGAAAGGCAGGCGTCGCGGCGCGGCATGCAAACTACAGGTGGGATATGTGTCAGTGAGCCAGTGCGCCGCCGCAACGCTCCTGGTGGCGGGAGTCGGCACTACTGGGCAAGCGCGGCGTCGGCGTCAGTGCGAAGAAAACCCGCGGTCTGAGCGGTCCTGTGCGCAATGTTACCGTCCGTAGCGCATCTGTGCGTCTTGCTTGGGATTATCTGTGCCCCGTTTGTACATGGTGAGTGGTGTATCATGTGATGTTTACATGAAAAATGTGTAAAACATTGAAGAGCATTATTTTTCGTAAAAAAGTTTATTAATTAAAAGTGGATCCTACAATTTATTTTAAGTGTGACTTAACATATGTAGATTTTTAAATGTTGATTACTTTTGGGTAGGGAGACCTAAGCAAGTCATTTAGGATTTTGTTGGAATTGAATTCACACTAAAAATACAATATTATACTGTGCAAAAATATTATAATTAGGCCTACCGAACTTCCTATTTTGTAATCTGCAAAACCAAACGGCAGAGGAATTGGTACGAATAACTTTTAGAAAAATTGAATAATAAAATTACCACATGAAATGTCAGCGAAGAATACTTTTAAAGCCTCTTTACAAAATTGAATATATGAATAAGTAGTTATTTTTACACGCATACTGATATTTAAAAAGAAAATGAATAAATAAATATTAATTAAATAAAAACAGTATGATGAAATTCCATAAAAAAGTAAACTCTACAAAATGTATCAAATAAAAATACATGATGGAGCGGCGCTAACGCAGTATGAGTACAATATTCATATTGCATCCTAAGAAATGAAGGCGTTGATATAGCAAGTGAGTAGTTAGTTAAAGAAATCAAATCTTCTATACATTTATTATATTTTTGTATCTTGTAATGGAATAAAAGTTTTACTGTTTAGATTAGACAGTAATCATGGTTATTTTATAAGTATCATACAAAATACAAATCTGAATCACACAAGGAAGTTTTTTTTTATTTAAGTTATTAAATAACACTGATGGAGTTATTAGAAAGAGCGAATATAATGATAAAATATAAATTAAGAGAACCAATCCTTTTTTTAAGAGGCCTATGTTTTTGGCAATTTTATATAGGCAGGTTGGTTTACAATTTAATTAATGATTATTTAGTCGAACTGATTAATAAACATCGAGAAAATAATTAGTAACCACGGTACTGAAAATATTTAAATTTGTAGATTTGGTCATTCATCTTAAAGGAGATAGCTCAGCATGATTTAAAAAAAATGACAGTAAATCAGTGAAAATACCTCATCGTAAAAAAGGAAAGTTACTATTCACTTATTTTCCCAAAAGAAACCTCTGTAACAACGTCGAGCATCGTTAGTGTTTTATGAAAGCTAGATAAAACTTTCAAAGGCATGTCCATATTTTACTTTAAAAATTAGAAAAGTAAAAAAAAAAAAAAAAAAAAAAAAACAGATCGGAGGTTGATGTAATAAAATTGTATTTTTACGGATATCAATGAATTGCGTAAAATATAATTTAACTTGAGAACCCACACATAAAAAATTGAACGTACAAATTATTATATGCTTAAAAGAAATTGCATATCAACTAATACTACAACATATATTTATATGGAAAAAATATGTTTATCAACCAGATTTCTGTTTCCAAGGTACAGGGATGCAAAATTTGGAATAAAATATTATACCTTCTCATGTTTGCGTAAAGTATCCTTGTTCCTTGTACAATAGTTGGAAACCTCCAATAAACAAGTAGTTATAAAATATGAATAAATTTATTTTAATTAAATACATTGGAATATTTTTCTAATTGTTTCCACAAAAATTAAATATTCCTTATATTTATAATATATATTTAAAATAGCTTTATATTCAAACTTAGTTTATATTGAAAAAAAAACGTCTTTAAAGAAAATCCTAATACACAAAGCAAATATAAATTTCAATTTCTACTTCAAAGTAAAGATTTAAATTTTAGATGGGTTTGGTTTCTCCGTAAAAGTGAAAGCGCACGGATTCTCCGTTTACGCGGGCCGGATGCAAAATAAATCCTGCACCAGGAGATAGTATGACGCTGACGCTCGGAGAAAGTCCCCAGGTGATCTCGAGTCGAACAAAGGTGGTCGACCCCGGACTTTTGCTGATTCATGGATAACTCACTTGATTCATACGAGAAATATACTCTAAATTCATTTAATTTTCCATTGCCTAAAAGTTTGGAGTTGGTACAAGATTCAATCATCATGAATGTAAAGTTGTATTATTTTTGAAGAATATCATAATGAATTTGAAAAGTAGGTATTTTTTGGTTTTCATGATTTTAATTTAGTTAAAAATACGTTCAGTAATTTTAGGAAGTAGTCAATGATATAGTCATCTCACACTGTATAATATAATGATACATTTTTTCCTTTTTTACATAAAAAACGGTGAATTAAAATTTCGTAAAGTACTGTGTATTTAAACATTAATGCAAACATGTACATTTGAATTCAACATTTTATCTAATTTTAGTTTATTTAATGAAAGAAACCATCGGGCAATAGACGTAGGGGGGAACTGAAAACTGTATTATACCTTTAAATTTGTGCAGTGGTTTAGTGCTGCGCTCTGGAAGCGAATCCACAACGGCCTACAGTTTTCCCGCCAGGGGCGCGCACCATTTACAACCCTCATCCTCGTGCCTAAGGTTGCCGGTCGTGATAGCTGAGATGGCTTAGGCATTTTGGCCAGGATGTCTACGCTGGCCCGGGTTCAATTCCCGCTCACGATTAAACCTGATCTGGTGGTGCAACTCTTAAAAGGGTTAGCCGTGCTGGGGCACCAGGATCGGTTGATTCTTTGAAAGTGTCACATTTGTTAAACAATGATTTTGCTACCTTCTACTTATGTGTATACTGTGGTGTGTCACTACGGCTTTGAAATATCGAAGATAGCTAGGGCCTACATCGTTACTCCAAGGTACCAATACAACTGTTTCTAATTCCTCTTATTCATTTTACATCACGTCGAGTATCGTTTTTAGTTACGCCCCTTCGTCTCCATTTCCCGACTAAACATCCAAACATATAAACAAATTTATTTGTAATAATAGGCCTATTCCAAAATAAGAACTATGGAATGCTGTTTTCCTTAACTTTTTTTATAAACGTTTTACAGGATACACAAAATGGTTTCCTTTATTTAGATGATGTCGTATTCCTAAGTAAACTGAACAAATTTTATTTGTAGAGCTTGTTTTTACCCACTTGATTAGAATAGACTTAGAATGCCCTCCAAGCCAGACTCTAGGAGAATAATTTGACCGTGTCCCTCTTTATCTTTATTTAAATTGCTCATGACTACCTCTCGGAAAAGGAAAGGGTTTCCAAGAAGACAAGCTGTTATCGTCGGTATGTTCACGCCTCGTAGCGACGTTGCCGTCGTGTTGTATGTAAACAATATGTAGGTTGTGGGACGAGTTTCCGCTCCATATCCGACGTTCCGGTGTCTAACCGTCATTATCTCACACCTGTAGTTCTGTCCTGGCGTTCCGTCTGTCAGCCATCGACGAGGTAAAGACCGCAATCGCGGAACAATGCGGCCCCGGCGTGGTGCTGAAAGTAAAAGAAAAAACTTCCCTCTTGTACCAACTATAAACTCTAGCAGTGACAACGGTGTAGTAGCTGTAACACAGATAGTAAAAGACGCCTGCAATATACTCAGGTTAACTCATTTGTACTTGTGTTGTATTAAATCAACAATCGATTAAACGTGACCATTATTTAAGGCAATGATATAGTTAATCTAGTGAACATATTGTTTGATATTTTGCATTTGTAATAATATGTTTATTATTTTGGGTAATTTAACGTTAATTTTTGAATTTTTCTAACTTAGTTGTCCATTTAGCTGAATACGCTCAGAAATAGTACAAACTCGTCACAGAAGGCTGGCTCGCAAATATGCCCCCGGTTTGTAAGGCACGATCGTTATACCTCTGTAGAGTCTAACTCGGTCTATTATGAGTTACTATCAGGTTGAGTAAAATTTAATTGTTGTTTACGTTAGGTGGATTTTTTTTTTTTTTTTGTAACTCACAAAAGAGTTTTGGTGGCCATAAATCGTCTTCTTGATTTCGTTTCATCCACCTGAGCATGCTTTCCAATTCCTGTAGTTTGATGGAAGGATAGTCCTACCATATGTTTGTCTTGTATAATAAAACACAACAATGTCCTTAGGTCCGAACACATGTTCAATCACTCCCCTTCCCTCGCAGAACCACAGTCTGGTGGTCAGAGATGACGGTACCGGTACCGCGGTCACGGTCTTGTGGTCACTCCTTGGTTAATTGGAACTACCCAGCACCCTCTCGCGTAATTACCGGAAACGTGGCCTACAACCGGATACGGAACTGATTCTTGGAACAATAATCACCTGTTTTCTTGTTATTTGAATAGCATTAGGCCTACATGGTATTACAATTTAACGTGCGTAAACCCAGCATTGTTGTTATCAAAACGTTTTCTAGATTATTTTTCTGAGCTGTTTGTTGGGTCTTTAACCGGTGAATTCAGTAAAATATTTAATTTAAAAGGTATAGGATTAAATATAACATTAAAAGGAAAATCTGTACTAATCCTGGGTTGGTTAGTTTTTGAAACCGGTTTCAAAGCATTTATTTTTAGGAGACTTATGCCCTACATTGAAAACTTACTTTGAACCAATTTTAGGCTATCGTATTGAAAAGTACAAAATGAAGATTCAACAAAACCTCGAATGTTATATTCATTACTATTTTTGACATTGGCGTATGTGCACTTTTCAAAACAATACTATTCACTTTATTCTATTTGTTAGTGATACAAGTCTAATTGTTATTATTTTTCATAAGACATTCTAATTAGTGAACTGTTTTTAAAATGCATTTTTGACCTCCAACCCAATTACTGGCACCTCAAAGTAGACACGTTCTCAGTAAATTCGCACTGGGAACAGAAATCTGCATCAAGAGACCGTGTGATAATGAGTTAATTTGTATAATTAGCAGAGTCTGCTGCACATGGATTGATGACTATTCCATTATGTTGGTCATCTTGGAAACATAAATTAGTTCTAATGTGTTATATAGGGCATCATTTCCTGTTTTCTAACCATTTTAGTTGGGCTTCCTTAAGTTGAGCATTGAATTCTTTTTTACATAATTAGCCTACTGTACACGAAAATGTTGTGATTTAACAGCTATTTTAATTACTGCTATTCTGTGACATTTTAAACAATTAATTTCGTTTTCATTTTTTAATAGTAACGTCACAGTCCATGGAACAGAAACATACGCAGTTTTTATGTCTGGAGTTTGTTAGAAAAAAGATGATGATATTGATAATAATAATAGAGAAAGTCTAAATAATTTGTTATCCTAACAACCCGAGTAAGCCCGAGTATGAATGATTGTACTAACTTTTCTTTATTGTAAAACATTTAATTTTTTGATTTTACTACTAGTGGTTTAACTATCATTAAAAACAATATGCAATTGTTAATGTTTCTTTATTTTTTTTTTATACCAATGAATCGACGGACGTCGAAAGAATTATTAAGTAAGATTAACCAATGCTTACGCAATTTTTAAATTATTATAAATTTTCAAAAGAAAACATATGGCCACGGAAATCCGTATTTTTAAAATGGAATACGCTATTTCATGGAATTAAATCGCCAACAAAGCCTGAGCTAAACGCATAAATTAGCGTATAATCACTGGCTCTTGTGGCATGGCTCAACAATGATCACACGTAAGCTTTAAACGGGGACAGGATTTTTAATTTTAAGTTTAATAATAACAGTAGGCTATATTTACTAACTCCGACTATTCAAAGTATAAATTCTGATATAATATTAGATTGCTGGCGTTTTTGTAAAGACTTAAAGTTTTCTTAAAAAGGGAAAACATTTTGGAATTCTTTAATATAAATTTTTATTAAAATTAGAGTAGCATGCAAATTAACTTTGGTAAAATATGCGAGAAAAATCTAATAAGTGAAGAATAATTTCATAGGGACGTGTAATTAAGCTCAGCTTGCTATCCCTTGGCCAATGGTGAGTTACTTGTTATTTTATTAATTCTAATTTCAACGTTGATTATCACATTCGATGTTATTTGATGGATCGATCTAAAATATATATATATAAACACACAGCTTGAAAAATAGTGTAAGGCTACAATTTTGGCTGATAAACTACAACAATTCATCCACCTATTGCAACCACCAAGACGTAATAGATAGATTTAAGGAGCATCTTGCGTATCTATATAATCATTTATTTCTGTAAGAGAATTTGACAGGCATTTATAGTAACTAGAGATTGCATTTTTGAAATTTACAAATATTTTATAACGGAAAAATTTGTTCTTTCTTTTTTTGTAGCAGTTGTTATTACAAGTGATAATAATCCAATCACAAGTTTACTTAATGATTCAATCACCCGTCATTCATTACATTAACATTGAAACTTTGAAAGCCTCTAGGGCGGTAGCCCTGTGTGAAGATGAGAATTATAATGGGATTCTGCTCATCTACAGGACACCTTTCTAACGGTATGCACTGATTTCTCCTACAATGATCACAGCTGAAAAAGGAGGAAAAGAAACATGCTTGCCTATTAATATAAGGATATCAACTGAAAACGGTTGAGTTCTGAGTACACTATTGAACCGTAACCTATGTTTAGCATCAAGTGATTTCACACCCATGTATGATTCCACTGACATGTGCGTGTGTAGTCGTGTGTTGGCAGCTGGACAGTGGCGACTGGCGACCACGGCCAAACTTCAGTCAGGCCAGTCAGGCGGAGTCAGGGGCCAAACTTTCTCCCCCGCCGCTGACTCTTGATCCGACCTTTGGGAAAGCCTACGCTGATCCACGCATAATTTATACGCACACTGTTCGCCACACGACACCCGGTAAAAGTCGCTTTCATGGCTTTCAAATGGCTACGATGGGACATACGATGGGAATAGGAAACCTACCTGCATCAGGGACGTTTAAATGTTATGATTGGTTCTACGTTTGATCAACTCCTCTCTCTGTTAAAAATTACTGTAAAACCGAACCTGTATTACTGTGTACACATTTAAGAATTGGACGCTTTCTTTTCTTCAATATGCTGTATAAGAACTTTAATAAGTTTATGTGTGTACTTATTGCTCGAAAACGAACAATTTAACTTGGACTAATACATGTTATTTCTAATAATGTAATGTTTAGTTCTTCATCAATTACACCTTACCAATTCAATGTTTTAAGTATCAGTAATCACGGAAAACTACACTTATTTACAGCTGTACATTAACAGATGTTTTAAATTCTCTACCCACACACAATGGAAAATTTTTGAATTTCAATCATGGATAGCTTCTTTATTTTAAGTCCGATCCTCATCAATTTTTGCGGAAACAACCACTGTACAGACGAGCCCTATTCCACGACACCAAAAACTTGAAAATCAGTTGAAAATTGTAGGAGGAATTCCAATTACAAAAGACCATAGTGCATTTAAAAAGTTTAAATTTAGATTAGATTGAAATGCATATGATACTAATCATACGGAATTCAATAAAAGTATTGTCTTTAATTGAAAATATATAAAAAATTATCGATATAAACATATATATATATATATTTTAAGTTACAACATCAATAATATAATTTCTATATTTGTTTTGCACTATTTATATATTTAATTTGATTGAAGCTTAATAAAAATTGTAATATTTTCAAAACAAAACTAATGACATATCGGTTATATCGGTTATGATTAGTTTAATTTCATTCAAATTAAACTAAAATGAATACGATTAGGTTTCATTCAACATGAACATGATGATCATACCCATTTACAAATAAGTTCCTAGTCCCCATTTTCAACACCATACATTAAAAATCAAAAACCGATCCACATTAAATCAAAGACCTAATAATTTGTTCAGACTGAATATTATCAATGTATTTATTTCCTAATGTATTCACGAGACACCCGTGGGGGCATGACCTCAAGAAGCGGATTTCATTCGTGACAAATCTTTCAGAAATTTTCCTCCGATCGGAGATGTGCTTTTTGATAATACAACAACTAAAGAACAGATGTTTCTGGTCGGAAGCTTGATGATAAATCTGTGGAGAAAGTGACTTCGTGACTTCTCCCACACTTTCCGACGCCATTGATACACCACAAGGCCGAGGTGTACCGGAAGACAGCTGATAAGGATCCGGAAGTTATCAAGAGTCCTGACACTGCCGCCAGTAAATTGTACTTGATGAGAACTAACATTTGTATCTTCGACAGTTCTTTCACCAATGGAGGCGTTCTTTCTTTTGTTTAGTTTTTGCACCGAAGTAATTTCATCTTTAATGACCTAGCAGTATCGAATGTGGTAGGCAACAAAAAGAGGAAGTTTCGTTTTTTTACAAAGAAGGGGCCGAGTCTGATTACTCTTGAGGGATTTCATGGAAGGGTCTTGCTGTTGGAAGAGGGTAGAAAAAATCATGAAGCTTAACTGACTATTTTACCTAGTTAAGTAAGAAAACAATACCATGAAGTATGTGAACTTCAATAAACTCGTTGAACTATATTAGTGTTACTTTGTTTATAATACTGACTTTACCTATTGTTGTAACCAAATGGACCGACGATAATAAAACATTTTATTTGAAGTAAAAATTAAAAACGAAAATAACTTTTTTAATTTAAAGTTTACATTTATGTTTGTACAAATTAAATGTATAAAAATATGATAAAACTTTTGTCCACAGATTTAAAATGAGCAAAATTTGAATAGTATTTGCCACTAAATGAATCCTCGAGCTTACATAAGATTTTAACTCTACAACTTTATTGACCCCCCACATTCACATTGAGTACCCTGGCAGCACCAAACAGTTAGCTCATCCTCATTCGTAAACGAGGAACGAATTCAAGGCAGCGGCAATTGTTCAGACCGTACCACTGGGTTAGGAGGCTACTCTGCTTAATGTGATTCATATCTCTACTTTCTTCTCTTGGGATCTTTTGTTCTTTTTCAATAAGTTCTTAGCTTGAGCGTGGATTTTATGAACGGCAACACTATATTTACTTCGCTCTACTTTCTTTGTTATAAATCTCTTATGACGGCACATTTTTTATCACGGAGTTTCTATGACATGGAGTATTATAATATTCTATCACATTCGATATTTTGCCAAGAATATCATCTTATATCGTATAGAAGTGGGAACCAGCTGACTACTCTTAAAAAGTTGAAAACTATAGCACAAATACTGACAACCAAAGACTCCAAAAGAATATTTTTCCTCTTCTCCCTATATAAATTTTAATCCCCCGTCACTTTTCCTCCAGCATTTCCCCGTGGACCACGGTGGAAGGGACATCCGATACCGTAATGAGAGAGAGTCTGTGTGACGTCATGTCTGGGTCGTGTCGACCGGCGTGACTCTCTGAAACCATCCACCCACATTGTCGGTTGTGGGTCACTGTCACAGACTTTCCATCAAAATTTCACTGAAAAGTAAAACTGCTGAAGTGTCGTGAATCCAGGCGTATCGCGTGGTCGGGCATTCGGGAAATCTGCATTTAGTGTTTAATGGAGATCAATTTAGTTTGTTATAAGTAATAAAAAAGTTTAAACAACATAGGCCTAAAGTGTTTTACAATGTCAATCAAGTGAAGAACGTAATAACTGAATATCTTAATGAAGCACGAGTTTTGAGCTAACTGTTAATACTCTAAAATAATTAGTTTTTTATTCGACACCCTGC
Source organism: Neoaliturus tenellus (assembly GCA_030545055.2). Lineage (NCBI taxonomy): Eukaryota > Metazoa > Arthropoda > Insecta > Hemiptera > Cicadellidae > Neoaliturus > Neoaliturus tenellus. The sequence goes on from CM061531.1 coordinate 255,804,484, forward strand.
TACAGTTTTATTTACATACAATTTAATTTACTAATATTAATTAAAATAATATTAAAAACTTGTATATTTGTAAAAGCATTCAAAAACTAGTTCATTTAAGATACCGCATTCTTAAGTTGTTCAAAAGTCTTCAAAATTGATTCCTCTTATCACATTAAAAATCAGATTTTGCTGGTTTTATAGTGAGGCCTAATCACCAACAGAAATCTTATTAATTTCATGTAAAAAACCAAATAACATTTTCAACCTTTAGATATAATAATTTTAGTGTTTAATTACTAAGTAGCTTGGTTGCCACAACATTCAATGCAAACTTTAAAATAAAAAATAAATAAAATAAAAATTACAAATAATATCCCTTTTTGTGATAGTTAATATAAATATCTTTTCAATGTTTGTAATCAAGATCGCGTACGAAGCTTTTTCTACTCTCTTTTATTATATTTTACGTTTTTTTTTATTTCGCTAGGCAAATACCAATAATCTATAGCCTCAAAACCACATATCTGCACTGAATGAGGTACATATTGAATAAAGTCTGCGAAAATAGTGACAGCGTTAAAAGAACTTATGTCTTACTTTTGCATAAAACAAACAGTGCAACTTGCTGGCAAAACTCTTAGAAAATTTCCGACCTTTTATGAATGATTTGCAAGTTTATATTGTGGTTTAATTTCATAATTTAGAATTCAACTACATGTGTGACAAAATAAAGATGATCCAGTTCAATAGTCGGATTTTTTCAGATTAGTTTTTAGTGAGTTACTCGCAAACCAAAACTATGGAGATAAAATTATCAACATGATTTCAGTGATTATAATAAATAAATAAATAAAATCAAAGTGAGTTATTTTGCCCTAGAGAGTTATTTTTATAGTTACCCATTATTATTTTTATAGCTTACCCATATATTATTAGGAAATGTTTATGAAATATAGAAATATATTCCATAGAAATTTCCTATCGCACAGACGAGTCAGGGAGGTTTAACAATCTCTTAGAAAACCTTATTTAAGCTCACCACCACTATGATTCTCTAACCTTGAAATTCTCCTGCGTGTAAAACATCAATCTAAAAGAATTTATACGAGACCCGTGACTAATTATCGTATAAAACCGAGTGCATCACCCTTGCCATAAACGGCATTCCGACACTGCGGGACCGGTGCTTGGCTATCCAGTACCCAGCACTTCCGAGCAGAGGTTAATGAAAGTAATTTCCCCTGGAGATCAATTACTGGACCGAGACAGCGACCGGGCGGGACGATGGAACACTGGCGCTTGATGGTCCATGCCGCTTAGTGCGGGTCTTCCTGATATCCCTCCGTGCAACCAAGCAAATCTTCAATACTGTTAGGTAATTTCTTCCCTGACTGAGATCAACCGCAAAGATGGTTGGGTAAAAATGGTTTTTGGGGAAGCTAGGGGCGTACGTAATGTAACTAACGGACCTAAATAATTCATGGTTGTCGAACCATTTTTGGCCGGATTTACATCATCAGTCCAGTTTTCCGTTTAAAATCAATGCATGGCCATAATATAGCATCAGTTTTTAGCACACGTATTACTTTACTTTACACATATGTTCGATTGTCATCAGAAATGCATAGAAACACAGCAACAACGATATGCTGGATGAATTTTCAAACCGCCTTATTAGGTAAACTCTATAAAAATAGAAACATAATTTCTTGTCATAATATACCTAACTCATAAAAAATATGAAAAATACTATCGTTCATTGAAATGACAGGTAGATGCCTTTCCCACAATTGCAAAATTATGTAACATTCATAATGGAATTTTTTTGTTGCTATTTTATATTAATATAATAACAATGTTTTAATAACAATATTTTATTAAAATTGATATATTATTTAACAAGCAATCTAAATAAATTTGTTAATATAATTACGATAAACAATCAAATTTTCTTTAGTTCTGAGTCTTCATGAGACAGAGGTTTGATAACCAAGTTGTAATCTTTAAAAGGATGTGTGCATAATATCATTATTTCATTTTTAATTATATTCTCTTCTTAAAAGTTCTCTTTCATGGCTAGAGCAAATTATCATCAAAATAATTTGTCGAAATTATTCTCTATTGCTTAAAACTTTCTTAGGAGCGTGTCAAGCACCACATAAATCGCATTCTCTTTTTTCTTCTAAATTAAATTGCTTGTAAGGTAAGGATTTTGCTGTGTGTTGAATGCATCACAAGATAAAATGGCAAACGTATGTATATTCTAGTACGGTACCTTATGTTATATCTCTGCCAGTCCAACGCTCTCGGATGACCGCCTTGTAATAAGCATAATCAGCTGGCTGAACGCTCCCCATAGCAAGCTGGACGAGTTTAATGCAAAATGGATGGAGTTGATCATAGTTTATTGCCCCATAATGGGCAGTCTTAACCCATTGCCATCCTAGTAATATTGATTATTTTTTATAACTGACTATTTCTATTCTTTTTTGATTCTTAGTTAAAATAGGTCCAGTGAATAATTTATTGAAGTGCATTGTGTTTTTTAGCTTCGTGGTATTTTTTGTCGCAATACGCTCTATAAGTAAATGTAACATATTTAAATTGTTTCAATTGTTTTGTTGTGTTTCCAAAATTTAATTTAAAATGAAAATATTTTAAACCATGAACCGGTGGCAAAATCTTGAAATGGACTTGGTTATGTTAGCCAGAAATCACTTTATGAAAGTTAAAGATACACAGTTTTAATATTCCAGTTTCATGTCTTATGTTGTAAACGTAAATTATGACAAGAAAGTAAGAAATTAAAGAAAATTAAACAGCATTCTGCTCCTTAATTATTCCAAATAATCTCCATCCTTAACTCAGCTTACGATGATGATACGAAATTCTTCAGAGTAGCCGCATCGCCTGTACCTTGCAGTGCAATGTTGCAGTCGCCGTGAAATGTAACGCTGGAGACTTTAACGCCGAGATAGACCGAAGCTAAACTTTTCCCGCTCTCTGAGACTAAAACAGTGCGAGACTTTCCAACACATCAGAGCCACGGCAGTTACACTTTCTCTGAACTAGTCTATAACTAAATTATACATGCCCATCCTCAGAGCATGCTTGATTAGTTTAACCAACTGTGGGCTTTGCAATGATTTGGGTTTCTTTTTTTCACTTTCTGTCTAATTAAGTCGACATTTGCTTAGAAATGATGATTGCTATCGTGGCACATCAATGTTTTTTTAATCAAGAGGGATAAGTTTTGTAATAGGTCATCATATAGGACTTTTATTTATAAAGAAACATCTTATTTATCGTTCATCTTGAAAAAAACGTGTAGTTAGATAGAATTGCGTGATTTGTTCACTGTACAAATACTTTTCGAATGTTAAACTAGTTTTGAAGTTAACATTATTTGTGGTCTTTCGATCATTGCCAGAAAATTAGTGGCATTTGTAAATAGTACTTAATTATAACTGATTATAAAACTTTGCTTTTAAAACTTATATAGAAATTAATATTGATTATTTTGTCAAGTTATTTCAATTATTTGTGCACTGCACTTTTCATTTATAAACCTTGGATAACCATTGTATACAGTGTGTTTATAAAGGAATACCAGGATTTTTAACGCGCACTACTGAAAGAATTTAAAGATACCTAAACGATTAAAATATTAAATTGAAGAGGAAAAAAATCAAAGATTTTGTAATAGCTTTATAAGTTTCAATGTGAGCTTTATTTGTTGCTCTGCAGTGGTATTGGATTTCTTGGAAAGTGTTTTGTAGCATTTCTTGTGTTGCAGTCGTTATCGCTGTTGATATTCGCTCACGAAGCCGTCTAGTCCTGAACTATTTCTGCATACTCAACTTCTTTATGTAATTCTAGAAAAAGGCCAAAGATGTCAAATCAGATTCCTGGGAGGCTAGGGAATAGACGCATCCTTGCCTATCCAACCACTTGGAAATCTGTTGAATAATGTCGTTTTTGTCCCAACGACATTTTCAACGTTTGATCCCATACAATACGGTAAACAAAAATTACAAATTTTAACTCAAGTTTGATGACGTTTAAATAGTTTAGTTATCTTAAAAATTGTTCAGCACCGCAAGTTCAAAATTTTGTCAATCTTTTATAAACACCCTATATTTAAGTATTAAGAAAGTAATTTCTATTTTACCTCAACATTTAGGGAGGAGGATATTTCATAATATGTACACTGTAATAATGAGTCCTGACAGTATTCTTTCCAACGAATCCGCGGTCCCGAGGGATGAAGTCATGCTCCGTACAGGCATAGATTACACCGGCATCTCGCATGCAAATCTCCCATATTAATGAGCTGCGGGGCCCACGCAGATTTATCCGTTTGACTTTTGACTCCGCGAATTCCCGGGGAGAATATAATTGAACCACTCCCTCGCTCATCCTCGCCGCGAGACTTCATTCTTCATTGTGGTGTCCAGTAATGATGGATGACTGTTCCGTTTCGTTAACTGAATATGAAATCACAATCATTCATCTTCCTGCATACTAATATCTTAAAAATTGTTCAGCACCGCAAGTTCAAAATTTTGTCAATCTTTTATAAACACCCTATATTTAAGTATTAAGAAAGTAATTTCTATTTTACCTCAACATTTAGGGAGGAGGATATTTCATAATATGTACACTGTAATAATGAGTCCTGACAGTATTCTTTCCAACGAATCCGCGGTCCCGAGGGATGAAGTCATGCTCCGTACAGGCATAGATTACACCGGCATCTCGCATGCAAATCTCCCATATTAATGAGCTGCGGGGCCCACGCAGATTTATCCGTTTGACTTTTGACTCCGCGAATTCCCGGGGAGAATATAATTGAACCACTCCCTCGCTCATCCTCGCCGCGAGACTTCATTCTTCATTGTGGTGTCCAGTAATGATGGATGACTGTTCCGTTTCGTTAACTGAATATGAAATCACAATCATTCATCTTCCTGCATACTAATACGTAATTAATTTGATGGATGTAATGTTTGCGATCAAAATCTTTAACTGCTGATGTTGCCAACTGCGTTGAAATTTTCGTTTATCGCACACCCAAAAACACTCAATGAGTAGTTTAATTTAATGTTTTAAGCAATTATTAAAAGTATACAGATTTAATAAAATCGAAAATGCAAGGAAAATACAATTTCACTTGGTATGCATTTCCGATGAAATATCAGTACAACCGTAGCGAAAGCGCTTGGATTAGTTTGAATCAGTGATTTGCAGTGAATCAGTTCAGATTCGATTAGAAAGGAAAGTCTAAGGTCAGTAATAGCCTTGGCCATCAAACTTGGGATTAGAGATGTCAAGTTTCACTAGAGGAAGATGTTGGAGAAATTTCGAATTGAAGAGTAATACTCAGGCACAGTTTCTAAAAAAAGTAATAATTATATTATACATGATATTTTATTATTCTTTATCATAGTACTATTCTATTCTACATTATTAACCAGTTTTCTATGATAAAAGAACAAATTATTACAGGTTTGTATTCTGATTTAACTAAAAACAGCCTCAAGGTAGGCTATAGCAATTATTATCAAATTGTGTGCTGTAATATGTTTAAAACAAAGATGATAATCCATTTTGATGAACAAAAAATATATATCATCAGGTATTTCTTAACCGAGTTTATGTAATGCTGACCCATTCTGAGAATCACTACGACTTCCTATAGCATTATCATTAGGCAAACTTCCCGCATTTACCAACACACGAGGAATAAGTGCTTGCTTTTACTATCAAATCTGTCCTCGTTCCACTTCCGCAGTCTTACGGTTCCCCTGGTCTTCAGCCGATAAAGTGGTAAGGAAATAAAAAGGTATTGTTACCATTCGATAAATCTATTTCTGTTTGGTTGATATAGCTCATTAATATCTCTAAAATAAATTTTAAGAATAAAAAAATGAATTGAAAGGCAACTTGTTGAAATTCCCTATGTATGACTGGAGATACATGAATATTGTAACAATCTAAGTTTTAATTTAAAGCGTTCTGTTCAGGTTTTTTTCCAAAATGTAGGCCTCTGAGTTTATGCACAGGTTGTTTATAAAAATGAAAGCAAGTAGATGAAAAATTCAATAATTAAGGTCAATGCCACAATTTAAACAAATATTGATGGATTTTCACTAGCATAAATCTCTTTCGTAACCCGACACCACCTGACACAACTAACGGTGCATCCTACTACGACCTAATCAGCCACGATCAATCATGGCCTCACATATCGACAAGCCAACCAGGAAACGCTTCACCATCCATCACACACCTCCATCGACACACACACCTGATGCAACTGGTTCCCAGATGACTAGCACTACCGAACAATAGCCTGTTAGACGAGCGGCTCCGAATCTGCATTCGAACCCGGAGCCCCAGACGTGCGGTTCGTTACCCGCACCTTGTCATTACGGCGCTGAGGCGTTATTGTAATTAGACGTGGACAGCCGGTCGACAAGTGTCCAGGATTGAGGTTAGGTTGCAGGAAGTGGCACAACCGTTGCGACTTATGGGTGCTCGGTGCTCGCCGGCCGCCGTCCACCGCGCGCCGACAGTGCTGCTATTCTTCTACAGTACTTCCTGACAACGGTAATTATTCATGGTCAGGCTGTCGAGGGAACAGTGCTGGAAAAAATTAAAAAAATTGTTAAATTTGTGGAATCACAAATTTAACAGAAATCCGTTTATCTGTGACAAAAACATAGAGTGCACACATATCTGGTATAAAGAAATAAGGCAACGATCTTATTGCAGTAATCTTCCTCAATAATTTAATACAAGAAAATACTGTTTTAGATACTATAAGAATTAAGACGCCGACCATCGTATGGGGTCTTTTAAGGCGAATATGTTTTTGTAACCTAAAAAGGTGGCTACTTGAGTTCAAAGAGCCTTTGTAACTTTTGATGTTGAGGAAATAAAACAACATAGAACACTAATTTAATACATCAAACATTTTTTTCTTTTAAACTGGTTTACATTTTTTGATAGGAAATACTCCATAAATAGTTTAAATTAGGTATAAAATTGAAAGAAAATTACAGTTCTGTAGTGTTGTACACAGAGATATTTTAACAATGCTTACTCATAGTTGTCACAACTTTTTAAAGAACGCGCAAACTACACAACTATAACGATTAAAATTGTCAACAATGTAGATATTTAATTTTTAATAGTGTTATGAAATATTCAGTAACCAGTCATCGAATGGCTCCCTCCGGTAACGTTCTAAACGACACATTTTAAGAAATTTAGATTTCAACGCAGTAACGTTGGAATCGACATTCTGCATCAAGTTTGGTATCTCTGTAACTATATTGTTGATATTTCTGAAGTAGGCAGCCCTATGATCAGTGGAAAACCAAACCACGAGTGCTTGTATCGTCGAGCAGTAACGTTGTAAGCGCCCAGACTTGTCGACGTCCCCGAGATATTGTTTGGCGGGATCCGGTGTAAATAGGCTTAACCGGTCAAGAAAAAAGGACTATAAAATTACAAACTGAACCAGAAATATTCATAAAGCCAACAGGAATGTTGGAGAACCCTATATAAATGAAAAGAAAAAACAGTACCAGGAAAACAGCCACTACGTGAAATACGTACAGTAATGTTATAACCCCCAATGAGATATTTAAATATACTTAAAATTTTATGATTTATGTATTCCTTTCTTTTTGTATTAATATTGTATACAATATAACCCAATGTTGTTATAAAAAGCAAGCTGTGTTTTTAATGCCCAATAATCTCACAACCGATATCTAACTTCAAAAAGCGGCAAAAAGTTGTAAACGACGGTCATTTACAACGTTATTGCATTTTTAAAATCACGGTTTTTTGCTATAACTTATTTACTACAATTTTTGTTGTTGTTTTATTCATTTTTATTACAAATTAAACTGTTGTATACATGTATAACCCCTTCCCCCAACCAAAAAGAAAAGAAAAAACATAAAAAATTATTAATCTGGTTTGTTATATGTTTTTTTTCAGTTCATGTAAAATTTGGTTTTTGTCGCTTACAACGTTACCGGAGGGAGCTATTAGCTCAATGAGTTATTTCTTCCTTTCTAAAGGAGTAATTTCTATGACGTATTATCACAGGCAATTGCCGAAGACCGGCGGCCAAACACATCTGACTGGATTAGTGACTCTAGGGATTATTTCTCACATTGAACCCAATTATGGGTGCGAACTGACGGTCGGAACATCTGGGCTCATTTGCAGGGCCTACTTGATCGCGGTCCGTGTCCGGCGTTCCTTTCACTGAGCGATGCGGTTCACTTGGGGTCCATTTGATCAATTGCTTGTTCCTGTTGACAACTTAGGGTATTGCATTGTTGAAAATCATCTGTGCAAATTGTTTTTGATTCCGGGAAATCATGTGTTCGTTTTTCTTAGGCATGAGTGTGAATGTCTTTGGAAATCGATGATGGACCGTCGTTTTGTAGTGTAGAACTATTTTGTATTTTTAAAAGACCATAAGTAATTTGCCATAACCGACCGAGTCATGAATTATTGTCAATTTAAGTAAACTTTCAAAATTTGAAAGTTTTTTTAATAAAAACTAAAACTTCAATGTTTTAAAGATTATTAACTTGCATGATAGTCTTGTACTGTTTACGCATCTTTATTATACCTGAACAGTTTAGGAGTTTAGAAGAGGTACTGACAGATTTTGAAGAAAAGCATTAATTATCTGAAGAAGTATAATGTTTCAACCAATTGATGAGATTAAGGTAACATGTTGTGAAGTAATAGAATTCAAAACCCTGGAGAAAACGTTAATATGGACATGGGTAGCGTTTCTTATTGGACTTACTCGTATAAAGGGATACCCAAAATGCAAAACTAATGAAAAACTAACCCAAATGCAAACTAATGAAGATCAACAAATAAATAGAAAAAGTTTTCTTTTTATATCTAAAAGTAGTTGATTACGATGCTACAACACAGTGTATACCTTCTAAAAGTAGGTCGGCTAACAAGTTATTGTCAAATTTCAAAAAAGATTTCGTACATAAAAGTCGTAGAATATTAGACCGATATTATAGACGGTTAGAAGGAATGTGAGAAATTTCAAATGATAATTCACCACCAAAGATTCCGTCTGAGGTCCACAGTTATGGGAGAGGTGTCACTCATGGGAGGCCGTTTTGAATCTAATAACGCACTTTGTTCTTTTGAATGGGACCATATTTCACCACGTTCCTTCTCTTGTTCTATTACCAGAGATGTTCGGGAGGTCTCAGAATTCCTTGAAGTTTTGTTTTATCTTCCCCACACAATACTTCCGTTTGCTCTAGACATTTTGAATGGTGATGTAATGTATAGTTAAAATAGTGTTTCATAGAAAATCTTATTATGTTTTGCTTATGTAGTTAAGTTCATATTTTTTAGCAATTCTTACAAATCATAAACTCTTCTGATTCTAAGAATCAGAAAAATTAAACGGAAAACTCTATTCTCCCTGACTAAGTGAAAATTACAGTTAGTCATACTTATTTAGATTTAGTGTGCAAAACTAATATCCAATATTTGGATTCCAATACTTTCAGGAAAATCTTAACCCAATCAGTAACTTAATTTCATCACCGTTCAAGCAAATTCCGGTAATTTTATAAAAAAATATTTTTTAAGAATTATTACACTTTTCTCAAAAACGTTAATTCCAATTTCCAGTTTTATGTATTTTTTAAAAGTTAAATTCCTAGCAAAATCAAACTTAAGACTTTAATAGAAATCAAATTTATAACATGCATGGCGGTAGAGAGAAAAACGTCTTTTGATCATCGTTCAAAGGTACCCACTGTATTCTGTTACTCTCTGCATCATACTACTTTTTATCTCTCAACCACGTTTTCTACCATCAAGCGACTTCTTCACAAGGAACGATTCCATCTTGCGAGAGCCAAGCAGCGTAAACCTTTTAACCTGAGGAGCAAAACGTTTATGGGTGAAATGATTGGTGTTTCCGGTGTGAAGAGAAGAAGTGACGCCTTTCCCTCCGTCGATGACCTGAGACACAGAACTAATCGTGCAAAAGGCTGGACACTTGTATTGTTGAACACTTGGTTTGTTGAACACTTTCCCGCAGTTGTGTATGCCGTCGGCCGCCACTGCTAATTTCATATTCGACTCGCCCGTTTTTCAGACTCCGCCGCTACCCCGACATTGTGTTTGCTCATTCACTCTCTGTAATGACGAATTCATTTGTGGAAGAAAGTTCTTTTGTGTATAAATTGTTGTGAAATATGCAAACCGAATTGGATACAATGGGATTGCATACACTTTTAAATATCAAACGTTTTTATTATGAATCTCTTAACGGTCATTTTAGTCCCACTTGGGTCATTTATTTCTAACCGATTTTTAACTACTTAGACACTGGATTATACCTTTGATATTTGCACTTATGCGTTTCTCATTGATTTAAAATAGAGTAAAGGCACATTTATTGTTTAGGCAGAGTATCTTTCTTGAAATAAGAAAACAAATAAAGTGTTTAGTTCCTTCTTGTTTGATTTTTAGGGCGTAGTCGCCTTTGGTTAAGTACAAGAAGAAGCTTATTTAATTTCATCCCCATAATGTTTTCTTTGCCATTGTCGCGGTTTTTGTCTCCAAGCTCGCCTCGTGCTGAGCACGCGCTGGTCGGGAACGTGAGTTGAATGGATATTGTCACTTTCATCCGGTGTCGATGCACGAATTAATGCCCTGTTTGGCCACGCAGTTTAAAGCATCCGCCAAGAAAGTTGCCCCCAACCCTGGAGAAAACCTTACGTGGGCATTGTTGCTAATTTGATCATAAATAGTGAAAGCATACCCAGTACTATGCCTTGAATTGACTATTGGTCCAAAAGTGACCTAACTAAAAATTGTTTGTTTTATCTCCCAAATACTTTTATGTTTTAAGTAAAATTGGTAATCTATAAAAAAATGTCGTTTATTTTATCATCACAACAAATTAAATTTCGTTTTTAAAATTTGAACCAAACAACTTGCTTTGGCTTACATGGAGTCGGTTTGCCTATTGAGCGTAATTTATAAAACACAAACTTTGGTTTAAAGGTGATTTTTCATTTTCATACATCCTTCCACTTAAATAAAGTGTTCATTTTAAAACAGAATATGGTCGTATTCAAACCACACATTACTTTAAAGACATGAAGGTCTACAAAGACATAAACACAAACAAAGATTGAAGGCTGGGTGTGTGAAGATTCAATATTCTTCTCACATCAACACATCCGGCCATAATCTTCTCATCAGTCACGTGTCACTCCAGCTATGATCTTCACATTACCTGAAGATCCACTCGCGCGAAGATGATCGGGGCAATGGCCAAGAGAGTGATATTTTATTGCCGACCAGCTTCCAACTGAAGCATGACGCGGGCGAAAAGTGCTAATGTTCAGCTAAAGCGAAACGTCCTTCTGATGCAGAGTTAAAGACAATGCGGTGGAGTAGAGCATTATAAAAACAATTTAGTGCAGCATGAGTTTAAACCCTATAGCTTTTTGTTTATAGTTCAGGATTACTCCGACAATCATTCAAATGTATGAGATTGAATCTTCCACTCCATGTTCATACTAGTTATTAACTTATTTATCACACGAAACGAAAAGAAAAAATGCCTCAAATTATGGATAGTTCGATTTTAATGTAACATCTAGCAATTATAATCTAAAAATCAATTCTCAAACATCCATGCTGATTTATAACACCACTAACAACTCCCGCCTGAAATGCAATTAAATTAAAATCCTCCAATTACACTCCACGATGTTCCCGACTGTGGCGATGAGACTTCGTGCACTTTCCTCTCTGCGCAGGTTTGCTGCAGTATGAAAGGCTCTCAGACCTTGACCTACCTCAAGTTCCCTGTCACGATCCTCGGTCGTGAAACACTCATTGATACCTGCCGTTATATCGGTTTATGATGGGTCGATTGAAAATTATATCTTGAGGTGTTGAGATGCTGTTGACCTTGCAACCTCGAAAGTTTGCTCTTGCAAACAGTAATTCTTCCATTACTGCTAAAACTATTCAGCTTCAAAGAAATTAATTGCATAGGGGCATTTTAAACCACATCATTTGTATTATACAACTGCTTTTCACAACTGGAAAAACTTTACCTTTCTAAATGTCAATATTTACAAATATATGTTATTGGTTAGTAAAGCTAAACGAATGTATTTATTCTTTACAAAACAAAAGATTGCATGACTACAATTCATACTCGTATTCTGTTTCGTTTAACACAAGACGAATGTTTTCTTGAGAATTTTATTTCAAATAAAACAGCTAGTCATGAAACACACTTTCTACTGCTGCCACAGTTTTAACATGACAGGTGTTAATTTCAGAATCCCACCTTCGCACCAATTAACACACAAACGTCTGATGTTCCTTTTCACATTTCGGAGTGAGAAGGCGATCTTAATTGCAAACCGACTGACATTCTCGCTCGGACTCCTTTCTTCCTGCTCCACCTGACCTTCTGGTTATTCCATTTCCGGGAGAATATGGGTCGATCCGGCGGCTAATCGGTTGGCGTCGCCCGGGAAGTGATAATCTGGAATGACTGGGCCACTGTGGGACACGTGTGTGTAGAATCGTTACATCTTCCAGATGGAATAAAGATTTCTTGCTATTAGTCAAGGTGCTATCAATTCCACATTTGGGTCTTGCTCATATTCAGCACGATTTTTCGGTCGGAGGACGGGTATATTGGAACGAATTTAGTGTAATGATGAATTCTTCAATGCAAAAAATAAAATTAGTCTTATAAGTTGTGCTCTTAGAGTATTGATGCATCGTACGCAAGCTTTTCTCTTTAGAAATAAATATACTGATATTTGTAGCATAAAAATAATCATCATTTTCGTTAAATCAATTTCCATAGATAAATATATTTAGTTAAATAAAAACAAACTAAACTTTAAGTTACTAAATTTAACTTAAACTTCAATTTTAATGGCATACGAAAACAATAAATCTTTTAAAAATTATGTTTATCCTAATGTCATGCATTACTGCAGGAGAGAGTGTAAGTGATACAGACTTTCCGGCGGCAGCTAGGGGACATCCCACACCGGCGCGGCGCCGGCGGTCATTTGCCCATGCGGAACTCTGGCGTTGACCACGTCCACTTTCCTTGCTTTCTTTTCCACTCGATCAAACACAATACTAGGTTATTGTTGTTGTCATTGATCATTAATTACTTTCGATTATTAACGGTTTGTCTAACTGGAATTATTGAAGTGACAGAAGCAGTTGAGAGGCCATCTTGTTCTTCAAGATCAGTTAGAACTCACGTTTGTGTCAATGCATAATCAAACACATTGCAACATTAAATCACTTTTCATGAGGTTCCAGTGGGCCGGCGAGCCCACCATAGCTCTTTAGTACTTTGCTGTCTTCGACCTTCAACGTGCATTTTATTCTTTATACTGAGTAAGAAGGTTCAATTAGTCAAAGTAAAAACCATTATTCATTTTTCATTTCATTGTTGTGCTTTAATTGCACTCAGCTACAGGAGTGGTTGGTGGTTACACTCAGCTATAGGAGTGGTTGGCGGTTGCTTTATGATCCAAGTTACCACACATTTTCTAGTACACTTTATTGTTGAACGGAGATTTAAGTTATTTATGTTTAAAAATGTTTTAACAATTTACTATCGCTTAAGGTATTGATGATTTTGATAAGTCTTTTAGTTACAAATTTCTCTTCTACAAAATTATAAGTGTAAATCAACCCCCAATTTGAACATTTATTTCGCATATATTTGCTGATGTCTCACGTAAAATTTATATTGATCGACCAAAGGAAGACTATCTTGTTCAGTATTATGAGCATTTTAACATTTCCTGTAACACATCAGGAGTAAATGTCCCAGGGCAAAAAGAGGGCTTAAACTAATTTTCACAATTCCAATCATTTTATTATTTACTTCACCTGTTTGCACCTTCAAACTCGAAAGTAAGCATTGAAACAGCAAGCATAATTGAACCAATTAGCAATTGATTTCAATCACATGCCCAAGACATCATAGAACTTCACCTATTGATGTATTGTATGTTTGCTGTGTTGCAGGAGCGCGGACGTGTCGGTTCCCCGGCGCGCCGGCGCACTCCTCGGTGTTCTTCAGCAACACGACGCTGGCGCCGGGCACGGTGGCCACCTCATGCCCAAGACATCGTAGATCTTCACCTATTGATGTATTGTATGTTTGCTGTGTTGCAGGAGCGCGGACGTGTCGGTTCCCTGGCGCGCCGGTGCACTCATCGGTGTTCTTCAGCAACACGACGCTGGCGCCGGGCACGGTGGCCACCTCATGCCGAAGACATCGTAGATCTTCACCTATTGATGTATTGTATGTTTGTTGTGTTGCAGGAGCGCGGACGTGTCGGTTCCCCGGCGCGCCGGCGCATTCCTCAGTGTTCTTCAGCAACACGACGCTGGCGCCGGGCACGGTGGCCACCTACACGTGCGAGCGAGGGTTCGAGCTGCTGGGGCCCGCCAGGAGAGTCTGCGGCACCGACGGCCAGTGGACACCCGAGGGCATCCCCTTCTGTGGTGAGTAGCTCATGCATGATCTCTCGCCACGCCTGTTGGGCTGTAAATGTGCGGGGGTGATCTCTCGATGAGTCATCTAAATGAGCCGAAAAAGCTATGGAAATTACTCAAGTATGCTATGTTATTAAAAAAAAGTAAAAATAAAGTTGGCATTGTCTTAAATATTGTAACACTTCGTTCAAGAAAAGTTTTATACGGTTTCCTTAACTTTATAAATAGATTTTGAATATGAATCTTAAATTATAATTCTGCTAATAAAATGTGCCATATCGCATACACAGCCGGTAGATGAGTCGCCGACGAATCTTCGCAGCCCCGGCGGACGCGGCTCGGGATCATAGTCAGGTGATACGGTTGGGGGGGGGGGGGGTATAGAAATTATATAAATTATCAGTTCGTCATTAATTGAAAATGTGTCAACGTTTTTCTCCGGTTTTGTCTTAAGGAAGGATGAAAATGTCTTCCCTCAAAACCTAGGTAAAATGATGTTCAAATTTAGATTGTCAGTTCGTCAAAAGGAAACGCTTATAATCCGGTCGAATTTATTATTCTTTATTTGCAGAAGTTATCTTTTTAAATCAAGAATAACACATATGACTGATGGAGAAGAGCCATAGCATAATCATGTTCGAGGTGTGTACCAGATGTTCCACTTTGAATGCAGACGCGAGAGCTCATGTACAATGCATGATGTTTATGGCGCTCTCTTATTTATATTTCAAGTCAAGGTTTGCGTTTATACAATCTGCAGGCTTTCCTTTATACTTTAAATCATTCTGCCCCTCCCAGATTTTTATATTTTGGTCACATAAGCAAGAAAACTTGATTGTCCTAATATTGCAATTCATATTTGTTTGTGTGTGGTATTTTTTACATCAAATTACTTCATATCAAAAGTTGAAGAAATGCACTCGATAATACAATGAATGCTCAAAAACCGTCGAAAGTGAGACGCTAACGGACAGCCTCCGTACGTGTCTGCCCAGACCAGACGGTGTATGGGAATGTCCGCTGGGAGCAGGGTTCGTGCAGGAGCTTTAGCCACGCATGACTTCGGCATTCACAATTTCTGTAAAAAAACCGTGCAATAGATTTGTGCGGTCACCGCTGCCTGTTCGGCCGGCTAATCCCGCCTGACGACCGTACCGGTATTCGATCCCGCTGCGGCTGATCAAGATGCTATCTTCAACAAACAAGTTTCGGGGTACCGCAAGATTCCCGTTTAGGGCAAATTTTGTTTTATACAAGCGTTTTTGTTTTGCTTATCAAGAATTCGTGTCAGATTTCGTATTCAGAACAAAAAGAATTCCCGAAAATAATTGTATAGTTTAAAGCACTTTGTAAAATACTTCAACACGTCCACAAGTCTATGAAGAAGAAGACTTTAACGTCCGGTTGAAAGGAATTAGAGAAGTGTTTTTTTTTATTCTTTGTGTTATTAATGTTACAATATTTCATATTAATGCTTAATAAACATTATGAAGCTATACACTATATAAATAAATCAATTACATTTATTGCTTGCACAACACGTATCGTACTAAAGTCATTAAATAATACAGCCTACAATTAATTTATCTTTATCTTAAGGTGGATGGAAATGAAAAAGTAATAATCCTTAAATATATAAGTAGAGAAAAATACGTTAAATAATTAGGATAGCTAGGAACCAAGCCGATGCATCCACCGTATGTACTCCAAAACTCAATTATGAGACATATCCAAAAAGGATATGGAATTTTGTAAATGAAAATATTATTGTGAGACTTAACATGTAATTATAATTTGTATTTGCTTCTTGGCATGTAGAAAGATGCTTAATCAATGTATCTTATAATGTTTTCTGAATCGTATAATTTTAACGAGTCTAAAAGAAAAGAACTACTATTTCCTGCCCAACTGGTGTCCTTTGACTTTAACTCAAATCTTCAAACTCGAAACATTTCTCTTTCGGCGGACCACTGAAGAAAGTAACTTTCAGTTTTCAAATGTTTGACCTTTATATTGCAGACCAATGAGGCAAAATCCACCAAAGGAATTCCAGAAATATTATAATTTCCCTAAACGATTTCATAAAAACCTCAAGAATGTTGACGCTGACCATTCCTCCAACCTTCTCCGATATTCTCGTGACGGGAGACTCGTCATAAATTGACCGTTATCGAAGTGATTTCTCAAATTTCGTTGCGGCTGGGAGAAATCCATCGAGTGTTTATCGTTTACGTGCTCGCCACCGTCGAAGAAAGTGATGACGTCATCAGTAGTTCTCAGAACTACCAGCAGATAGCGCATTACCAATTCGGCGCAGATGAAAATGCAGGAGGGTCGCGGCTGCAAAGGTAAAAGAAAAGTCCTTCTCCTGGTAAATGGCAGTTTCACCCAGGACTTGGGCCAAAGTGCAAGATTATAAAACATACAGAGTGACAGTACATGAACTGAATAATACAGTTTCCCTGGGTTACGCAACGGGAGATTATCAAATGCAAGGTTGAATACGTGAGGGAAGGTTTTGGCAAGGATAACGCTTGTAGCATCAACGGGTTGCCTGCACGTACCTTGATGCATACAACGGTGTTGTCGGTTATGTGGCGTTCTTATATAAGTGAAGTCAGCTCTTCTTCTTTCTGGTTGCATCTCCATATTCTGAGGTCTTGTTGTAAAGAAAATATGTAAATAATTATTATTTGGCCCTGAACGCCTTTTTGATTTCAATCAAATCGATTGGAAATTAGTTATATCAAATTCCCAGTCATCCTACCCCTTAAACGTAAAACAACTCAGAATAAAAGTAATCTTAGGACCTAAGGAGTAAACTACAAAGCTGTATATACTTCAAATGGTTTTTGATGATTTTTTTCATACAACAGATTTAATTCAGGTTTTAATAGAGCTTTTAAATCAGATGGAAACACTTCACGATAAACCAAATAAATATTTTTCACATTACAAATCTACGTGTTTTAGTAATACTAGTACACGTGTTGCTCGAAATCGAGCAATTTATTTTAATACAATACAAATGTTCCTTTTTATCTCTAAATCATTGACGTCCGACCAATCCAATATTGTAAATATCTGCAATCACCAAAACTACACGTATTTACAGCTGATTATTAACAGATGTTTAAAATGCTTTATTCAATCCCAATGTTATTTCAATGGGAAATTTTGAGATTTCAATGGTGGATGACGCCTTTATTTTCCATCAGATTCTCATCAGTTTTTGGCGGAAACAACTACAGACCAAGCAAGCCCTATTCAACGACACCAACAATTTGAAAATCGGTTGAAAATTGTAGGAGTTCTCAAGACAAAAAAACCCTTAGCGTATTAAATAAGTACTAGAGATCGCCTCCTGATCGAAATTCGATCAAAATTTCAGTTGATCTGTACCCAAGACGCTTAGAAACACTTTAAAACTAAAACATCTGTTCTTCCTAATTTTCTAGCAGTTGTTTTTACAACAGCTGTCTAATGATTCATTCAGTTGTCTTTTCTCCATAAGATTAACATTGGAACTTTGAAAGCCTGTGGGGCGTAGCCCTGGAGTCCGATGTGAATTAGAATGTGATTCTGCTCATCTACAGGACCTTTCTAATGGTACCCGCGGATTTATCCTACGATGTACACGAGCTGAGAAAAAAGGAGGAAATGAAACATGCTTGCGTATATAGATAGACTCGCCTACGGCTCGATGGGGGCTTGCCCCCATGCCCCCTCAGGGGTTGCCCCTGAGTAGTTAAAGCCCATATTAGAGTCGTCGTTACGTCATAGATATATCTTTCATAGTTATAATTTGAATGCCAGAGCTCAAAGTTCAAGATTTCATAAAAGCTTAGTGTTAATTTGGGGGGATACATAGTGTTACTTGGAGATTAAAAGTAAAAAGCAATAATAAAATAATTGTTATCTTAGCTTTTTACAGGCTGCGAGTGTATCTTCAATTTATATGTGAGAATTTTTTGATATTTAAAGAATGGTAAAAGAATCGTTGAGGGACATTACGTCATCGCGCAACTAAGAACTTGGTGCAATGAAAAAAGTACAAAAATATCGAATTATCATTAAATTTGAATTAAATGTGTTTAAAGGTCCATTTTTGTAAAAAAAAATTATTTGTTCACTTGAAAAGAACTTAGCCATTACAAATGTTCAAATATGCTACAAATTTAAACCTGAAAGGTAGAGAAACGGTTAAAACAAAACTTATGTGTTAAAAAGTTGTGGGATCACGCATCTTGGTTACTTAGCGCAAATAAAGGAAATAACGTATAAAAATTAAGAAAATCTTGTTAATCAATAATTAAGTCTAAATTATTAAACTGGTTAGTACCACCGAAGTAGTGGACTGCCAATTTAACTTTACTCACAATTAATACTAATAAAAAGTTTGAAAATTGCTTATGGCTTTTTTCTTTTTCCCTAGTCTCTTAATTCATAAAAAAACTGTCCCCACTTAGGAAAATAAATAAAAAATTCTAAACATTTCCAAATCGATGCAAAAGTTCACATTAATAACTGTAAACTAAAATGCCTTGCTTGGATAAAATAAAACTATAGGTGCATGGTGGTAATAATAATAAAAATAATCGGCCTGTAAAATTCACCAATAAAAAATGGAAAAAACTTATTTTAGATAAAGTGTGTTGATATTGACAATGGTTTTGTCAAATCATGACTTACGAAAACTTATAAAATAATTGATTATTCTTAGGCCTCCTTAGACAGTAGATCTAGGTTCTTGTATAAAGACAAAAACATTTGGGGAAATGAACAAATATTTATATATGTAATGTACAGCAATATCTCACCTAAAATAATCAAAACCTTCAATGGGAATATTTTAAATATAAGTAATTGTAGGGATAGAATGGAGTTGTGAAATAATAATGGACTATGTAAATATTCTAGATATCATGCTTAAAAATTGATATGTGTTAAAATTTTGGCCACATGATGTAAGTAGTTGGTGTATTCAAAATGAATAAAAGTGGAATAAAATTATAAGTTTTAATTGAGGTACGCTGTATATAATGAAAGACAAAAAATACTTAAGAAAGATATTAGAAAATTTAAAAATCCACCGATAATGAGTTGCAGGTGAGGCCCACCGAAGAACTGCCCGCTAAGACAGTAAGAAAACCGGCTAATACGAAAATCGCCTGTAGCTCGTTTTTTAAAACCACATCCTAGTTCTCCTTAGTTCGTAAAAAAAATGAGAATTGTGAAATCATGATCGATTATGGAAATATTCTAGATATTATGGTATATGGAGGCTCCACCCCCTTTCCCAGAAATTAGTTGCCCCTATTCTTTAACTGCCGTAAAAATCTCAAGCACTGAACATGGTAGTTGAGGCCTCCACCCCATAACCCTCGTTGTAATTTTGTTTGATACTCTAACTGTACTGATTAGGGTTATGAGTGTGGGTTTATGTGTAGTTTCTATGTACCTATTATACCTGAGTACTAGTACAGATTTTAAGTTAAGCTTGTTAATTTTGTTTGATACTCTAACTGTACTGATTAGGTTATGAGTGTGGGTGTATGTGTAGTTTCTACGTACCTACTATACCTGAGTACTAGAATAGATTTTAAAAGAAACTATACTGTAGTAAACTAGTCGTCAGGGGATGTGACGCCATGCCTTGCCTCACCCTCCTAGCGCAAAAAGTATGAAAAAAATATCTGGATAAAATTGATGAAAATGTAGGATGGCTAAGCTAAATAAACTATTTTGCATAAACTAATTATTATATAAACTATTATTTAAATGAAAAAATAAATACCGTCAGAAAAAATAGGACAACATGAACAAACTGTTATGAACCCGCTACAGGCTAATCACAAAAATACCGACGCGACAAACAACCCGTTTACTGGTGGACTGAAGAGATTGCGGAACTCAGAAGAACATGTTTAAGAACTAGACGAGCCGCCACTAGAGCGAGAATTCCCGCAGACAGAGTTCGTAAGTCGGAGGCCTATAAAGCTGCGAGAAAATCTCTCCGCCAGGCGATCAACAGGAGCAAGGCGAATAGCTGGAGGAGACTTCGTGACGACGTTGATTCCGACCCGTGGGGCCTGGGTTACAAACTTGTAACACAGAAACTCGGCGCCCGCTCTCCACCTTCCATCATGGAGGGCGCCACCATGGGGAGGATCGTCGCTGCGTTGTTTCCTGAACATCCACAGCGACCGCCGGTTGACTTCGGACGGGTAGAGGACGTTCCACTTTTCACTTTCGAGGAGCTGGAAACCTCCGTTCTCTCCCTGAAGAGCAACAAGGCTCCTGGCCCGGATGGGATTCCCAGTGAGGCTTTAAAGAAAGTATTTTTAATCAACGCTGACTTGTTGTTGAGAATGTACAATGCCTGTTTGGTAGAAGGGGTGTTTCCGGCTCCCTGGAAAACAGCCAGGCTTGTACTGATCAGCAAGGGCAAAGGTGATCCCGAGCTGCCGTCGTCCCACAGGCCTCTCTGCATGTTGGACACGGCTGGGAAGCTGTTCGAGAAGCTGATCCGTTCCCGCCTGACTTCTGCCGTGGAAGCTGCCGGGGACTTATGCCCCCGTCAGTACGGCTTCAGAAAGGGACGGTCAACGATCGACGCTGTCACCGAAGTTCAGAGAGCTGTGGAGAGAGCCGAGAGCCACAACCATTTCTCCCGCCGAGTAGTGCTTCTTGTTACGCTTGATGTCAAGAATGCCTTCAACTCGGCGAGGTGGGTCGATATGTTGGATGCGCTTCGCAACACCTTTCGTATTCCTGCATATCTGTTGCGGCTCGTCGAGGATTATCTACGCTCTCGAAGCCTGATTTATGACACGAGGGACGGAACGCGGACGATGGAAGTCACTTCTGGTGCCGCACAAGGTTCAATACTCGGCCCGGATCTCTGGAACGTTGCCTATGACAGCCTCCTGAGGTCCGAGATGCCTGAGGAAACCACTTTGGTTGGGTACGCCGATGACGTCGCAGCTCTCATTGCTGCACGCAACGTTGAGCTGGCCCAACTGAAGTTGAACCGAGTTATGCGGGTGGTCAACAACTGGATGTCCGATCACGGTCTCTCACTTGCTCTCAGTAAGACGGAGATCGTGATTCTTACGAAAAAGAGGATCGACACCGTCGTCCCGTTTCGAGTGGGAAGGGAGGTGGTCACATCAACTCGTGCCGCCAAATACCTCGGGGTTATGGTGGACACCAAGTTAAGCTGGAGGGATCAGATCTTCGGTACGGCGGACAAGGCCGCTAAAGTAGTGACTTACCTTAGTAGGCTGATGGCCAATGTCGGGGGTCCCCGATCCAGCAGAAGACGTCTGTTGATGTCCGCGGTCCAGTCCGTGCTTCTTTACGGGGCAGAGGTGTGGGCAGGCGCTCTAGATAAGGAGTGCTACAGGTTGCGACTCGCCCGGGTTCAGCGTCAAGCTGCGCTCCGGGTGTGTTCCGCCTACCGGACAGTGTCCGAGCCTGCCGTCCTGGTGGTCGCCGGAGTCATCCCTGTCAAGCTCTTGGCAGGGGAGAGGAAAGCGATTTATCAGAGACAAGGCGAGATCGGCAAGGACACGGCAAGAACAGAAGAGCGCTCCCGAACCTACCAGCAGTGGCAACACAGCTGGGAGCACGACACCCGAGGACGATGGACTGCGCGACTTATCAAGCAGGTCCAACCATGGGTGGAACGGCGGCATGGGGAGGTGGACTACTACCTGACCCAATTTTTGACAGGTCACGGCTATTTTCGGTCGTACCTGAACCGTATGGGAAAGACCGGTTCACCGGACTGCATTTATTGCCCGGGTGTTCCCGACGATGCGGAACACACATTCTTCCACTGTCCCCGTTGGGAAGGGCCCCGCCTGGAGGCCACACAAATCTTTGGTGCATTTTCGGTGGACTCGGTCTGCCAAAAGATTTTGGAGGATGAGGGCAACTGGGATTGTTTGTCACAGTTCGTCCGGGGCATCCTCCTGGAAAAGAAAACCGATCTGGACCGTGAAGTGGCCCAGATCCCTTGATCGAGTGGCTGGATAAGGAGCGAGCCCCACGGGCGTAAGCCAAATTTAGGCCTAGCCTGACGTAATGTGACAAACAATTCCAGGTTAGATTCCTAAAGAGTAGAGGAGGTTTTTTAGTGGGTAAACTCGTTTTTAGGGGAGCCCCACACTACAGGCTGGCCACCTGTGTGCGTAATGCATTTTTCCGCCTCTCCCTCAAAAAAAAAAAAAAAAAAAAATCACAAAAATACTATTCGATGCAAAATAAAAATGTATGTTATAATTTAAGAATAATTATTATAAATACTACTCATAAATCCTGTTGGAGTTACAGGGATAAGTCAAACATTAGTTAAAAATTAGAAATTTACCTCGATTAGTTGGAAACCAAAGTTTTAGGTCAGTAAGTAACAAACAATGTAAAAAATCGCTAAGTAACAACAAACAATTCAAAACAATCAGTTACCTTACAATTAATTGTAAAACAACAGTATGGCCTAATAGGTAGAATAAAAGGCATTCATAACACTTATTTTTTTGTTGTTTGGTATGTACTTCCCCACTCACTCATCGGGGTATCAGAAATTCATCAAATGTCGGTAAAGTAGATTTAGTTCTCGCTTGGGAATTACTGTGTAGTAAGTGATATATGGGTGATATAGCTAAACTTCGCTTAATCTACTTTACCGACATTTGATGAATTTCTGATACCCCGATGAGTGAGTCAGTCAGTTACACATGCGGGAGTATATAATTTAGATTATGGTTGCCTAGAAACTCAATTTTAAGTCCTCGAAAAAATTAATTGATGAGAAATAGTCTTTATCGCAACACCAAGACACCTCTGTACCATGCTCTGTACTCGCCAGTAGAACGCCGTATTCCACATGTTATGGTACAGTGAGTAGTGTAGTTTTGTTGATCGTATGAATGGCGGGCGATTGCGGAAGGAACAATGCTCGTGTAAGGAAGGTAAGGGAACTAGGCTGGGTTGTTAGGTATGTGGGCCACGGTATAACGGATGCTCCACGCACTGAATGTGGGAATATGTAACTCTTACTGCCAAAACAGGCTGTCATTGTCCCTGGCCTAGTTACCCCCCGCGCCGCCGTCCGAAATAGCAGGGAATGTAGACGGGGGATGCCACAGATATATTTAATGTTAACTGCGCATTGAGTGCTAATTTTGGAAATTATCGGTTTGGATCTATAAATTATCGATTGGAAACTATCGGTTGTGAGTATAAAGTTCCCGACTTTAAACTTTATTAATACCATTAGGGATTTCTTTTTTCATTTATTTATTTTCTATATTTAAATTGATGTGTAAAGTAAATGGAATGTTACGAAATAGAATTTCTAGGACACGGCTAGGTTCAAACTCGACACTTTGGAATCCATAAATATAAATCATGTCTAAATTTGTTATAAGGAGACGTGCCTCAAATAAGGGTAGCATAGTACAGTAATTTGCAGTTTGATTACAAATTGGAGGCCTGTTGCATGATAAGGATGATACTAATGCCATAAAACGTATATTTTGTTTGCAAAGTTAAGCCTTTGATTTCACAAAATGCACGCCAAATAATAGGAAATATTTTGTTTATCTGCGGTATCGAATTCTTATAATGAGTTGTTATACTGTAAAATATTACTAAAATATAAAAAAATATTGTTTGATTGCTTTGTAATTCATTTTAAGCACCTAACTATATGTTAGTAACATAAATATTGTATGTATTACAATGTATTACATATAATGATTTTCATTTTACTTTAATTGTTTTTATGGTAACATTATTGCCACTTTTGACATGGTGTAAGACAGAATACTAAAATAAAAAAAAATAAAAAATTTTAAGACTATATTTTTCAACTTATATTTTTTTCTGTTTACTAAACGTTATTTTGACTGTTGCAAACAAAACCTAAATCCAATAAATTATTAACTAATTTCGATTGTACTATTGACTATTGGAAATTTCACTTACTCGTACAGACAATATTTACAGCGTAACCATGCATTTTGCGAATCCCAGTTACATCCTAAGACATGGTTTCGGGATTTTAATTTTTTTTATATTATCGTGATTTATGTGACTAGGTATGGACTGACAGTAAGCTAGTTATCTCAGTTGACAACAATGACAACCTCACTCGCGTTTCTCGCCTTCCCGTTCCTCCGGAGAAGGGCGCTAGACACTGGACGGGAGCAGAGTACCTCTATTCAACAGTTTCGTGACCAACTGCCAACTGCGTGTATTAAACATTGATTTAGGATTTTAATTAATGAAAATTAAGGTTATTTTAATATAAAAATTGCAATTAGCTACGGACGGACGGGCATTTCTTGGCCGGTACTGCGGCAAAGAGGACCCAACTGTTTTGTGTGCCTAGGGGTGCCGTTTGGCTAAATGCGGCCCTGCATATGCCCCTATATTAATACTTTTGCGTCAATGAATGGTTTAATTTAATTGTAGCCTATGTTTGTTTCATAAATTATTTAGAAGGTGAATAAAATATTTCCAAATTAAGGAATTATTTATAAAGTCAAGGCCATATAGAGAGGGTAGTTAGGGGGTCAATATCCCCTCCCCCCAGATTGAGAAATACAGTATTATTATACTAGTAAAACACCACAACCATACTACTCAATGACTACTTAGTAACTTCTTGTGCGCGGAGAAAACTATTCCATATTATAATTTTAAACGAATTTTCGTTTTAAAAGGCTTAAATTCAAATAACCGGTTTTACCAACCCCAAATCCCCCCTCCCCCCCCCAAAAAAAAAAAAAATGTTTCATGAGCAGCTTGAAACTTAAATAAAAAATATTGTCAAATTAGAAATTTATCAATAACATTACTCTCTCTTTTTTAGGTATATTTTTAAGCGTATCGTACCCAACTATACAACAAGAGGTTCAAACGCTGATTTCGTGACTTGATCCTCCTCTTAAGGTCTTTCCAGTAAATACATGTTATTGTTCGCTGTTTAACATGAAATTCGGGTGTTTGACCGCGCAACTGTCATACCCGTCACCTCTGACCTTGCCACGGACCCGGGAACGGAGGATCTGGGCCACGCATGGGCGGCTAACGGGCACCTGCGGGAGTAACGGACTGGCAAGGTCACCGGGGGACCTTCAGGTGCCGCCACATCGCGCGGCCACGGGGCGGCGAGGGTGCCTCTGGAGAGGCAGCAACCGCACCTGACCTGCATACGACAGCCAGCCTCCCCATGTGACTTAAAAAAAACTTTCTTTAAATTTTGGTTCACATTTTTTTTAATTAATGTAGAAGAAAATGGAATTATTTTAATAGTTAAAACGACCTAAGACTGTTTCTAAAATGCTATGACCCAAGAAATTATGTAAGTCCATTATAATGTTATTATGTATAGGGTAGTAAACCCAATGGGACTCAACACGCTTTCGGAATACTGGAATATTTACACTATCGGAGGGCTGGCATTCGGAGCAATGGAACCCCACGTAACCAATGATCTGATTTCACAAATTTAGCCAAGTTAATGATTTCTGTGTGTATATTTTTGGGTTAACAGCTTTGAGAAATAATTTGTAGTATGTCAAGGTCATAACTGAATGGTGGCTTTGATTAGACCGCAGAACCGTAATATTCTTATGTGAAATGGATGAGGGAAAGTGTTTATACCGTAATAATAACAATATTGTCTGGTAAATTATTGCGGGCATTTTCCTTCACTGATTAGTAAAACAATTTCATGACGTTTCGGGATCTTGAATCTGATCCCGTCTTCAGGTGGAAATAGTTAGAACATAACAAATCTATTAAAATATACCAGACGAACCTGGGGAAATCCATAGCCAAACCTAAAAACAGAAAAGGTTTTCTGAGGGGATAAACACACAGAACGCGGCGCTGCGCGGCGCGGCGCGTCATGACGCGTCAAAAACAAATACATAGTTTGTTATGGAGTTGAATACACAGAGAGCGGCACGGCGCGGCGCGGCGCGGCGCGTCTTCACTTGGACCAGTCGAGTTTGATTTTTTGGAGCGGCAACACGCGTCTTCGCGCGTCCTCGCTGCAGTTATGATGGATGGCGAGTGTTTAATCAACGAAATGTTTTGTATTCCTGCACTGTGGCAAGCGAAACATAAACATTATAAGAACAGGGGAATTGTGGACAAGCTGTGGAATGAGGTTTCGATGGCAGTCAATGCTCCGAGTCAGTATATTTCTTACATCTATACCGTACTTATTCAATACACTGAAGGTTATTTTGTAATTGGAACTTCTTTACAGTTTTCACAGACTTTAAAGTTTCTAATGTCGTTGGACAGACTTGGTGTGTATGTGTAGTTGTTTGCTAGTCCGGATTCGGGATTGATTAACGACGATCGCGGGATTTGACATTATAAAAGATAGAAAAGGAGGTGATGGCCCGTGCGCAAATTGCGCATTTTATGACACACTTCACTTTCCCACTCACATCGATTCCGCTTCACGAACGTGTGATACTTTAAAAAAGTGTTTTCTAAACGCAGCAAACGGCGATCCAACTTGCTCAACGCCATGTCGGACACTGAAGTGAAGAGAGTAGAAGACGCTCCGTGCCGCGCCGCGTTCTGTGTTTTCCGGTGCACCGAAACTGCGATCTTAGTTTTAATCCTCAAAAGGGTTTGCTAATCCCACAACCGAAACTGCGATCCTGGCACAGTGGCCCATCAGCAGGTAGCGGAGGGTCCAGCGGGGATTCCAGCGTCCGTGGCTCTAGAATGTTACGCCGTCCGACGTGTAGCTCAAGTCACTTTTCAACTAATACCAATGAACTGGGATTTCCAAGTTGTACTAAACTCGCACATACCACCCCCTTAAGAGTCATCTTCACCCCTGGGCCAGTAGCCCATTGTTGCGCAGTCGGCAATGTTAACTATACGGCTTTTAATGCAAAATATGGTATTTGATTCCCCTGTTTCGGACGCCGTTTTTCAACAGATTTTCTTTAAACTTGGTAAGTGTTTGGTTGAATAGTTACATTAGGTCCCTCATACCTCGAAATTTGGAAAATTTTACAAATATTACTAAGGAAAATCGAGTTACTTTGCGACGTCACAGAGAGTAATATTTGTTAAATTTTCAAAATTTCGAGGTATGAGGGACCTAATATAACTATTCAACTAAACACTTACAAAGTTTAAAGAAAATTGGTTGAAAAACGGCGTCCGAAACAGGGAAATCAAACACCATACCATGCTTTGCATTAAAAGTCATATAGTTAAAATTGCCGACTGCGCAACAATGGGCTACCGGCCCAGGGGTGAACATGACTCTTAACCTGGACCAATAAACTAAGACTTTCAGGGTGTACATTCCTTATTTATTTTCTCCCACAAATATATCAGTCATTCTCAGTTTGAGAGCAAGAGCAGCAGTATCGTCTTATGTACGGTATCGTCAATATCGTCCCGGGGGCGGCCTCCGTGCCAGGATCGCAGTTTCGGCGTCTGCCTGGGGTCGCCCTTGGGGTAAGGATCGCAGTTTCGGCGTCTACCTGGGTTTTGGATCGCAGATTCGGTGCGCCCGTGTTTTCATACCCTGACATAGCTGAAGATAATATTAGGTTTTCTGGAAAGGCCAATGCCTAATATAGCTGGCGTGTGGTTGTCTCCCGTGTGCTGTCGTCTAATTGGTGCAGTGTATTTTGTGTGCAATGTTTTTTACTGCTTTCACAGTTTTCTGTGTAAGCTTTGTGCTTTTATTAGTGTTTTATTTGATTTTTGTAACTGCCTTTTCTGTTTTCGGGTTTGGCAATAGACTTCCTCAGGTTCGCCTGGTGTGTTTTAACTGTTTGTTATGTTCTATTTCTTCTACCTATGAAGACGGGATCAGATTACAGATCTCGAAACGTCGTGCATTTGTTTTACTAATCAGTGATGGAAAATGTCCGCAATAATTTACTAAACAATAACATGAACTCACCATGACCAACAATGAAATTTAAACAAATAACGATATGTTCAACTTTTCTTATTTTAATTTGTTATTTTAGCGGTTGGTCTGGAAAAAACAAACAAAACCCTTTTAAATGTTAGAGTCCAACTGTGGTTCCGATTGGGCGCCCAATGTAACGGAGTGGATATTGAAATGTAAGCGATGCGCAGCGCGGTTTGGTCGGCGAGCGGCAAATTGCCCACTTGGCATAACGGTGAACAGCGCCCGGTCTGGCATGTGCCTCCGCCGCGCCGTCCACTCGCGTACACATGCGCAAACACACACACACGTGATCAACTCACACACAGGCATTGACCAAGTTTACACACGTACAATCCGCAAATTACCATAAAATAGCCAATTCACTGTTGTTAACTAGCTAATATCCGTTACTGCACAACCTTATCTGCTGACAGTGCGCCATACCTCGGTCCACATCTCGAGTATGAAGTACGGCTTATACATTCACCAATGGTGCGGGATGTGCGGTAAATAAACAATGTAACTGCATTTTCAGAGAACTGTAAGTACTGATAGTACTTAGTCATTGGGGACAACTTGGTTCCTTTAAAAGAAAGCCTGGGAACAGTGGAATAAGCAGCACAACAGCACAACTATGGGACCCGAACGGCGGGTGATCTTGGTATGCCATTTTGCAGTTCCACCCGCACCTTTGAGAGCTACTATAGGGCTACCATCTCGCTCCACAACACCCTCCCCCAAAAAGTGCGTGATATGAACATTGCGGCGTACAATAAGGTACTAAACAAGCGTGAGTGTAAGTTTTTTTTCTAAATAAGGCGATATTTTTAATTTTAAGTTTTAAATTTTGTTAAAATCTATTCAAAATTTGTCGATCCTCGGATCCTTGATCAAGCAATCAAGTAGGCCTATTCAAATAAGTAATAAACACAATCGAGGAAAGCTTAACTTTCCTAAGTTAACAAAACTTAATTGTTTTGAACGTTTGTTGTGGTGTAT
This sequence comes from Neoaliturus tenellus, assembly GCA_030545055.2. Lineage (NCBI taxonomy): Eukaryota > Metazoa > Arthropoda > Insecta > Hemiptera > Cicadellidae > Neoaliturus > Neoaliturus tenellus. Next base: position 255,834,020 of record CM061531.1, read on the forward strand.
TCAAGAAAGTTTCTATAGAAACAGGTATTAAATCAACATCATGTTAAATACAGAAACAATACATTTTTTGTAACAGCCTATCATTTCCTTATAATAAATATCCCAGAAAAGTGGCTTGGCGTTAAAAAGAAACACCACCGTAGGGGAAGTGATCAAAATAAACACTATAGGCTACAATTTGTATTAATTTTGCGTTTGTGAATTGTATTCCCGTAATACAATTTATTCAAAACCTTTAGTAAGAATCTGAACAACCTAACGAAGTCCATCTTTGAGGAACCATATTCAACCCAATTTAATTCAATGCTTTCAACCAATCAATCCATTTAAACTACATAATTCAGACATAAATTAGCGTGGTAAGTCCCAAAAAGTTTTTGAGAACTTAATCATGCCACATTATATCTTTATTTATTTTTTATAAACCTGTGTAAGGGAACGAGTCAGTACGTTCTGCCGATGATAAACAATGCACTTCGCACTTGCGATGGTCATAGAGTCATAGAACAGAAATAAACATACAACTCCTTATAAAATTTTTGACAGTTATTGATTTCAATAAAAATACAAGAACTCACTATGGAGCAAAGAAAATAATACGGTAATATAAATTTTAAAAAATACCCCCCGTCGCTGCAGACCTGCGTACTCAGCGAATTTCCAAAGGATCTTGAGATTTTGTGTTTTCTCCATAAACACCATGGGAATGAGTATGTAGGTTTGCTGCCATTGGATGTTGTTAGAAAATGTTAGGTTTGTTAGAAAATGTAGTAGTAGTTAGGTAAGATAAATATCAAATTGTATCAATATTAACACTTTTAAATTTTCCCCATAAACCCCATGGGGGTGAGTATGTAGGTTTGTCGCCATATGGGTGTTGTAAGCAAATATCATGTCATGCCACAAATGGAAACAAAAATGAATGGAAATGAAAATGAACAAATGGTGTTTTTGGCTTCTGGGGACCTCAAAATGAAAAAGTAAAGTGGTCCCGGGCTTAGGTCTTACCATGGCTACTACCATAATAGCGTATTCCCTATAGGGAAATTCACTAAAACAATTTACTCATACAAAATGTTCATTGTCGATGGGTTTGCTGCACCGGGATAATTACAGAGACGTTGAGTGAATACAGTAGTCAGTTGTATAGCACAAGCGCCTGAACGTTATTGCCATCCTTCAAGGAGCCACTAATTTATTCATTTTTCTCTTGTATATAGCGAGACTCTATCTTTTTACATTCTCTGATGAAAAAAAGATAGTCCAAAAGATTGTTCTCTGATATAATAATACTAACCTATTGTTTCAAATTCTGCGAGTACTATCAACAGCTGTCTTATATTTTTTATGAGAGTAACTAACTACTCTCCGAGAGTGAAAAACTCTCACGTGTAAACCTACCCTTTAGGATCGCTATCAGACAAAGTACACCATCAAGACTTTGTCATTTAGTTTGAAATGTTTAATTGATTACTTCTATATTGTCCCGTCAGGTATAAGGGTTGTATATGAGTGGGAATGTTCTGAGAGTAGAACACAAACTTAAACGTTCTGTCCAAACACTCAATGCCCATTTAAAAAGGACTTGGCCGCTTTGGCAATAGATAGCGCGGCGAGGCTTGCAAATTTACTGGGGAAATAATTAACGTTGTCTACTGTACTTACAGTACTATTATTTTTCTCGCTGGGCGTGGTCAAATACAAAATAAATTGTGATTGTAAGTTTCTTGAGTATTATTCAGAATATACTGGTACAGTAGTGATAAAATCCAAGCAAATACGTTATTTAAGAAAACTATCATTTAAACATATATTGATAGCTCGACATTTTAATAAAATATAGTCTGTTTGGACGTCTCATCCCTGTTTATCATCTCTGGCTCCCGCATCTTTTGGAGTTTTGTCAGATCATCAATTTCTTGTGAAGAAATTGTCCTTCGGACAGAGCGAATATCTACATGGCATGTTCACTACGATTACCCCCAATAAACGCCTATCTCAGAGTTCTTGTTTTATTCAACTCAATAAAATATAACTATCAACTTCAATTCTAGGGGATAAATGTGTGTGGTTAACAGTGAAAACAATCGTATAACTTTATGCTCATAACTTAACTTCCAGTTAGCTTAAAACATAATATGGTTTCTAGTTTGAGTTTTTTCTTGTCAACACATAACTTCCCGAACTAATATACAAGGAGAATTGTTCATTTAATTGTTGTAGGCCTATCTATTAAATACTTAGTGCAACAGATCGAAAAGTCTTCCCCAGGATTTACCTCATCTAAATATAATTCATCCTCTTCAAATAACAGATAATTACCAACACATTACTCTCTGTAAATATTCGTATTAATTTATATAGATTCATATTACGAGTACATCCATTTTCTTTTATTAGCCTACGTTATAGCCTAATTTGATACCCAAGTTTACATGCAGATTTAAACCATTTAAACCCACGAAGAAGACATTTTCACTTTGCATAAAATTGAGCCCCATGCTCCACTTATATTTTTTGCCCTAACTAGAATTGTCGTTTAGGCCAAATCCAACAATGGTCGTGTTCCCAAAGTGCCGGTACCGTTCGTCGTCGCCGAGTCATGTTTCCGTGGGAAAGTTCTGAAGAAAGACTCCTGTCCAGTGGGGCATGACTCGACAAGGACACCCTGGGCCTGGGTCCGAACCAGCGTTTGGCAATTGATAACCAAAGTCCGGGGTTAGATGACGATCAGCCAAGAGTCAGGCGGAACTCGAGTCAATTACAAATTGCGCACTGTCGGTTCGGGTGTGCGGAAGGCAGTGCTGGGCTCTTCCCCGATAGTCTGGTGGGGATAGCTTTTCAATTTTTAATTGATTAATTAATTAACTAAGCGATACTATTATCAAATTCTCATTTTAAGAGTGTTTGAAACATGTATCATTCTGCTAGGTCAAGAAAGGTTTAGATAATTTTTCGGCGGTACTGTGTCTCTGTCAAATGGACATGCTGATGTTCAATCAGTAGTTGTGGACGACCGTGCTGGAAAAATTCTTCAGGTCATATAGTTATCTTGAAAATAATTATTAAAAGAGCGTTATAGATATAAGATTGAACAGTAAGAATATAATTTACTGTACTATATAGAACCAAATTAGTTCTATGTAGAATATACTTTATTGTGCAACTATTCAACAGCTTAACTTGTGATGCAGGTTTTTTAGTATACGTGTTTGCGGTTGTTTGTAATTTTCAGCTGGTACAATGGAGTAAAATGCATATCCATTACTCAGTAATTTTAATTATCCTCCTTTATCATCTCATATAAGAAATATAATAAAAACTCTTTCAACCGCATGTCTTCCTGGCTAAAACATGATAATTTGATTAAATTATCCATAATTACAACAATAGAATACATAAAGACTTTCATATTCTTCTTCTAAGTGATTTTTTTTTTCGAAATCTAAAAAGAAATCAAATAAAAAATGCTAGATAAACCACAATTTCGTGGAGGGGACACTTTCACTGACTCGAGATTCTCAATAGTCAAAGTACATAGAGCAGGGGCTGAAAATATGTACCCAACCGACCATACTCAAATTCATACCCATGTCGTCGAGGATCTTCGAGGATCAATGTTGTCTATGATTTTCATGTCAGGAGGTAGTGGGAAGTGACCAGCAAGGGCCCCCCTATCTACGCCAGCAGTTGATAATCAATAACCAAGTCCGGCAGATTGAGAGGGGCGGGGCCCGTTTTCACTCCATGACTCAAGGTTGGGGTTAGCAATGGGGTTTGGAGGTTAGGACGACCCAAGCTCGCCGCGCCGCGCCGCCACTTTCACATCTGCAGGTGTCTACTGCCTTCTCAGGCATTTCCTTTCCTCTTTCACCGGCTTCGATCTGTCCTTCCCGTCTTTATCTGGAAACATCGATCGATTGGATTGGTCCAATGGGGTTGGTAGTTGTATGGATTGAAACTTTTTATCGGGTTTCTTCTCGATGTGGAGTTTTCCTGATGAAAGGAAAAAGATATAAATTCATTGATCTTTTGAAGCTGGAATTCCTTTCCCATATCCGTTATCTTAAGAGCTCTGACTTTGTAATTTCACTGGAACAGGATTCCACAGTTCTATTCTATTTTTTCCCCACTATAGAGTCTACATATGTAATTACATAGACCTACTAATTTTTAAATGTCTCGTCAATCAGTTGAGTAGGTATTTTTGAAGATTTACCTTTTTTATGAAACTTATTTTAAAACTTTTTATATAATTCTTCATCTGCTTGGCTATTTCAACGATACAGGGTTAATTTGTCCATTAGAAGTGTCCTCAAGAATACAGTTTATAATATTCCATATAATTAGTTTGTTGAGTTGCTTTTTAAAATGTATCGCAGAAAATGTAAATTGCTCACACGGACATTCACATCACGGATTTTATTTATACGTGTATACGTTACAGTACTTATACCTATTCCCAAAATCATAAAAAAGACCTATGCTTCCTTCTTTAATGTAATTACGAATTATAATGGGTATAAAACCTAGTTTATCTACAACAATGGGCGACTCAGTAGTAAAAACAGGCCATTTTCTCAGGACCGTTTATGTTCTTGCGGTACAAGAGGCGCCAGCGTCATGGATTCCGACGTTACAGCATATCATGGTGAAACAGCAAGTTTTTGACGGTAAATACGTTGTTCCGTTCAACCGACAGCATGTATGATGTGCAATAAATGCACCACAGTTTCGTAAGTTGTGTTCACTCAGTAAACACTTAAGTGAATCGTGTCATTACATTTTTAATTATTTATTTATTTTTTGTTTCTTTGCTTCCGAATAAAACTAGATAATTAAATAGGTATCACTTACCATTGAAGTTGCAATAAAGTGTTAAGTAACCCTATACTTTTTTCCACCCAATGGCCCTGTTGGATACTCATTGGATTCAAAGCTTCTGCAATTTCTTACCAATGTTTTACACATCTTCGTCCATTTGTTGTTTTCACTGACCTTTAACACGCAGGTCACCAGGAACTTGGTTATTCCCAGTTTCTCCATTCTGCAACGATACGATAACGCAAACTACACTGCTGTGAGAAAATTAAGTAGAGTTTGTTATTACCATTAGACTTATCGTGGTCGCATCGGCCGACGGTCTGGTTCTCACCAGTCACGTATTATTACGCTCGTTGGACTTAAGATCGAACCGGGAACGTGGGTTCCACCCGTATACTTCTTATCGTACCTAAAATCTTTAAATAGCTAAAGAGCAGTTATTAATTTTTTTTAGATAAGCGTTAAGGCAAATTTTAGTTTAACTTTTGACAAAGCACCAACATGAAAAACAGCTAATCGTGCCTCTTTGTGTAATTTAGGCCTATATTGATGCTAGACACACAACCAAGTCGCAAAGGTGTAATTTTTTTCCCAGAGGAAGGATACCATCGTTTTACGCATCTCATATCGGTTCCCTGCACAGTTAATTATAGAATTACGAAGACAACAACAATAACTCTAACGAAGGAGAAAGGCCGGAGTTCTTGCCCCATAATTCTCACGTGTGGCATATCCCACAGTTTCTCTAGTTTTCATCATGCAACACTCTTATTCCTTTGTCTGGGACCGAATACTGTATAAACTGGAACATTTATAAACAATCAGGAAAATAAAATAAAACCTCTTATAAAATATCATTTATGCTTGAGTTTAAATTTGTTAAATCGGCAATCTTTGTATTGATCAATTCCTAAATATCTGCAAACTTTCAACCCTAACTCATGTTTTATTTCATAATATAGGCTACATGCTATTTTCAAATATTTAGAAATACAGTAACTTACAAATAATGAAAAATAAATATAATGTGTTTTTGGTAAAAACTAATAATGATATTGTAACATTAACCAATACTGTATATCTTTTGAAATATCAATATTTGTTAACAACTAATCAAATTGCTGTCCATACACTAACCGTTAATAATTTTCACCTAAAATGGACTGGCATGTATTGTATCAAAATAAATTGCTCGATGTCGAGCAACACGTGCACTTATAACGTGCTGTGATAACAAATTATCACCGTAACAATAAACAGTGATTTACAATTATAATATAACAACAATATAAAAATTTGCATTACTGTAACAATAACGATAATTATGGAATTTGCAAAAATAACAACAATAAATTAAATATATTTCAACATGAAATATAACTAACCTTCAACGAGAAAAAAAGGGACATACGAGAAAAAAATGCAATTTACGAATTCCAGCAAGAAGCAATCATTAACAATATATTTTTCAACATATATTGAGTTTTACCTTTTGAACAAATCATATACTTAAAGTAACATGCATGGAAATTACACGCTATCTCATCATTGTTATTATAGTTCGTCATCAAAGACAGGCCATTGTTGCGCAGATGTTGGCAGACCGTATGTCGCATTGTCAGCTGACCAGCTGTGCGTGTTCTTCTTCTTCGCGGTGCAGACTGCACACTGCAGAGTGCAGGCAGTGCAGGCATGCAGTGCGATGAACCTGTATCCCTGTCCTTGACACTCTAGCCGCACCGCGCCGGCCGGCTCACGGTCAAGTCTGTTTACCTTAGGTAATTGCACCTGTAAATGCGACTGCTGCGTCCACCTTTGTTTAGAGGCAATTCTATTTTTATCTCCCCAGGAAGTCATTGTCCCTTCTACAGTTAGAATGGGTTTCTAATTTTCTTAGGTGTAATTTTATTGCCTCTCAAAAGCTTTAGGAATGCCATGGATAATTTTGTCAACTGCTACTAATAACTGTGATTTTATAACTATTCACTTAGACAGAGTATAGTTTAAATTTAGATTGGAACTGATCTAAGAAAATATTTATCACAACAGTATTTTAAAATGAAGATTAAAAAGTTAAAATACGAAGATAAAATGTGGCACGTGACAGATACTGTAGTCATTTTCCACTCAAATTCTCAAAAACTTATTACTGTACAACAATTTAATTGATAAAATTAAGTCCAATAGTACTTGGGCAGTTATAAAAAATAGTTTTTGCCGGTATAAGTTTTAACATTTTCATGCACATGCTATAGTCAAAATATAAAACATGAAATACCCAGAGACCATATGAAAATATTCAACTTTTTTAATGCAGTAGGTAAGAAAAATATAAAAGTTCAAATAAAGCCACTTTTTAAAGTGTTGTTGTAAAAAAGTGTTTTTTTGAAAATAAAATTTTAAAGATATCATCAACAACAGATCTCTCCAAAGTTGAACAACCTCTATGGCCGCCAACCATTATTGCGTCACCTCCCGGCCGCCATGGCGGCCTAGGGCCACCATCAAAATTTCTATTCGCCCAAACCGCTAATTCCATTAGATGATTAGATTGTTCGCCCATTAATTCGTTGATCTGAGGAATGGCATAACAGTCGCAGTGGCGTCCAGTTATAGTGGGACCGTTATAGGAAAGCTCGGACGCGAGTGCTGTTAAACTGCTTAATTGGTCACCATTTGCAAATCTTCCTCTGGTTGTTAGCCCGGAGGCTCTGGAGAAGGCTAAAGTTTGCAGTAGAATAGCAACTCGTCAGCGCCGCTTTGCAAATCATGAAGAGCCTTTTGTGGCGTCATTGCAAATGTCCTGCTCTTCCTAAATAACTTATATGTTTAACTTATTAGTTTTTATTTTGTTGAATCTTAGATTTTAATCAATTTTATCATTAACTATAATATAAGAATGTATATTGTTCACCAACATGAATATACTTCTCATGAAACGCTTCTTTTTTTTGCTTGAATTTTTTCATAAGTGTATATATTTTTAAATCTTACATTTAAGAAACTACAACCCTTTATTATGGTCATTAAGTATAAACAGATAACTTTAAGTGTATGGTATCCATAATTTCTTAGGTTCTAATACAAAAATTTCAAATGTTAGCTTATGGAACTGGCACAAATTTTGAATCATATACTCATCACTTTTACTACGATTTTGATGTTTGCTCATCGTTAGATTAATAAACTGTATTGTTGATATCACAAGCCTTCTATAAAGATCTCTATGTATACCACCGGTACATGTATATTTTTTTAACAAACATGTTAGTGCCTATACATGTTAACTCACGTAATGAAATACAACTATTCCACTGTTTGCTCCTCTTTAAAAAAAAGGTCACAACCCCTTTTAAACGAAAGTTTACTTTACTAATATTCAAATTACTAACATTTGTTGAAACTCTTTTTGATAGGTAAAGGGTGATATAAAGTGTAAATATCATATTCCAATTTGAGGATGGCTTTACATTCTCATGCGGTCTATTCTATTCACTTACATAATCCGCAATACCTAAAGATAGTTGAGTTTTAAAGGATCATGTGTTAAGATCGCATTGATTTCTGTTTATGGATGATATGATTATTGGTGACTTCCATCACCTTTTTGGGCTACACTCACCTTAGATGACTCTTTGGGACTCGTAAAATTGTAGACACACAAAAACACGTAGACACTAACAATCCTGCCAAAGTCGAAGCCAAGTTGAAGTTTACAACAACTTTGAGACGATACATTCCGGTGAGTCAAGGTGAGTGAAGCCCAAGAAAGATAGTATAAAGACATCGAAGAAACATTTTGTTATGATCTTATTGCGTAACAGCTATCAGGATAGGCTACAGAAGTGTTGCTGTGCTACAACCACAACAATCGCACAGATTTGCTAGAGATTACACGTTAGCGATAACCGAAGCCGGATTTCCCCGAACCGCTCGCCCATCAAAACCGAAAGTTCCTCCCCAATCCCACGGGTGGGTTTGGGTTACAACCGCAACCTAGCAGTTCCTCTTCCCGATCGCAATTACCGATGTCAGATTAGATTCGACAACGAGCTTCTGTTTACTTTCCTCGCACGAACGTAACAGGCGTGATGGAGGCTTGCGGTGGACCAGAGTGTCTGCCGAAACAGACGTTCGTGAGGCGCGGGCGAAAGTCTGCGGTCGGATGAGGAAGAGGTCGGATGAGGTGCAGGCTCGGCAGGTTGTCCCGTGTGTGACCGGTCCGGACGGTATCGGATATAGTGTGTGACCGCTACGCTACCCCCCTCCCCCCCCCCTCACCAAGCCTGACTACTACAAGCCGGTGTGGATGAGCGGACGAGAGGTTTAAAAACCTACGTTTGTTGGGTTGGGATCAAAGTATTTAAGTGGATTTTTGTACGTTCAAAACTGACTATGAAAGCATTACTTTTTACAGGTTTTAGAATAAGTGAGGGTTTTAATGTAAAGATGTTGTTTTTTATTGTTAAGAAGTTTAGACATTTTTGTTAATATACATGTGTAGTCTTGCAAAAATAAACCACTCTTGTCACCCTTTTAAGTCATAATTAGTTCCTCTTTAACTCCGTAATATACAGAATTGTAAATTAGTGTTTGTTTTACTTCTAGCTTTTACCATTCCTGCGTTAAAAATGCCTAATAGGCCTAACAAAAAACAAGCGCTTAAAAATTTAAAGGATATTTTCTTTAATTTGAACTATTTCTATTTGTTTCTCAGATTTTTAAAAAGCATTAAAATGAATAGGCACACTCAATGTTTAAAATATTGGCTGGGTAGCTGAGTGGTTATAGTGCTCGCCTTTGAATCCAAAGGTTGCCGGATCGATCCTGAGAAAAGTTAGTAGCTTTTTAAAGGTTCGATTCCGGACCCATGGATTCAGTTCCCATTTGTCATTGGGCCATTCAACTGGTCGATGTTAGATAGTAACAAGACTGGGGTTTGGACCGTTCCCCGTCAAAACGTTAAAAAATGCCACTGGCGTAGATAAACACAAAATAAAAAAAAGCATGATTGAAGCTATTTCATTCCTCACTTTGAAACATACGTGATTTTACTCATGGAAAGGAGCGAATTTTTTCACTCTATTGTGTCTAAATTCACCCAATTAATAGATCGTGTGTTATTTTCTCTTTGAATATTGTTTCGGTGCTAATAATTAACAAAGGTGTGAAATAACATAAATTGGCCACACATCACTTCAGAGGTTTTTTGTACAATTTGCCACTGGACCATTACTAAAGAGTGTCAGTCTTGGTCGAACGAGTTTAGCTTGTTTGTTTAAATTGATGATTTCACGAGTAGAACTTAATTAATTTTGGAGTTTTTCTAAGCATTTTCGTTATTATCCCACGAGAATTTTAATCGTGAACATAATTATTACGCTACGTGCCTCAACGCTCAAAGCCTTAGTCTTACCAATTCTTCCAAAGATAATCCACCATACGAAACGACCTAATGGCTTTCGCTTTTTTTATCGATTTCATCAACGCTTTCATTCCAGTTTGATTAAATTATTGTACTGTAGTCTACTGTAAAGGCAGGTTTTAATAGCATGACATTATAGTTAGATTATTTAACTTCTTAGTCACTTTTATTAAAAACAATAAAAAATATTGGTTCAGCGTTCTTATTTAGTGAAGAGAGAACAACAGATAATGAGCGAGACACAATTCAAACCATGAATAATAGTTTTCCTGCCTGTTACGCCTTTTGTACTTTCAGAGAATGACCTCTGAAGGAACAGCTGGTGTCTCCTGTGACCCTAAACTCATCACCTTTCCAGAATGTTCCGTAATCATTTTAATGATCAAAAAACACAGTCGGCTTCTTTCAAACTCTTGTAGTAGTAATTTCTGTTTCTCTTTAAGTACTTTACTCTTCTTTTGTTGTGTCTGTCTATGGTTGCTTAAACTATAGGTAATTGTGATTTTATTCTTGTTCTTCAGCCAGTTACTGAACATAATCGTTTAGTTTAAGAGGTAAAACTTGGAGAGTAGTTGTTTTACTAATGTTTTCCTGAACAAATGTTAAATTTTTTTACTCTCTTAATTCAATCAGTGCCTTGATGTCAACTCGAACATATGAATTTAATCTTTCTCCCTTTTGGTGTTCTTTTCGTTTAAAATCTAAAAGAAAATCTCTTATCACAAATCCTTGTTGCGATTAATTGCAGTGTCAATTCACTTCGACCAAGAGTGCGATTGAGTCAATTTCAATAAATAAAGCAAAGCTTGTCTTTATACAAACAACTAAAATTGAATCCTTATGTTCCCTAGTATTGAGTTTCAACTCTAAATCAAACATACAGACTTTGTACATCGAGTGAAGGTTCATGGATGCGTTCAAGAGTCGGTTTAGTATTTTGCGATCATATCTGAGTCGTAAAAGAGAAACCGATCGCTAGAAGCATGTGGGACGTGGGCAGTCCCTTGTGTCAAAGACCAGTTTCGGAAGTGACTGATCTAGATTCCTCGAACTAGATTCTCCCCCTGGAAGAGGAACTGAGGCATGGAAGTTCCTTCTTCGTGAACAAGACGAAAAATATTCTTTAGTACGAGCAAAAGCATCAGACATGAATAATATTGAAGTGTACAGTAAACAGAAGTTATAAGTTTGTTGGGTTGGTTTTAATAATTTAAATCCAAATAGCGTATACAATGAATGGGTCATATTTTTCTGTTCTTATTCGATTATAAAACCTAAATATATAGCAGTTTTTTTTATCATTTGGACAATAAACTAAGACATAAAAATATTTCAACCACAAGTGTGAATTTTGAAAATACAAATTAAGTAGACCTGTAATTGTAGTTAAAGATTTTACCTAACAACTTTGCCCATTCGGGGCACAAGTCTCACACTTTCCGTTTTTTCTTCTGTAGCCCTTTAATATTCAAAGAGATTTTTTAATAAAAAATTGTTTCTACTTAGCAAATATGACCAAGGAGAATTCTACACCCATGACCATTCAAACTCCATTTTTTGCCCATCTCGAGTAACGTCATCCATTACAGAACCAACAATAGAGTGGATTGGCTACACTGTGTGACCGCTGTTATCTGGTTATCCAACAACTACAACAATGCCATCTATGACAGCTGCTGCACCGACTCTTCCAGCGGCAGAGGCTTTCTTCTCCTTCTTCTTCTCTGTTGCGAGTACATTATAGAATCAAGGCACAGTTCGCTTTCCAACCATCAATGCAAAATTCAGCTTTCTATCTGAATTCGTCAAACAGCTATGCTGAATGCATCGGTTGAAAGACTTTTCTGCGTTTTTTTTTTTTTTTTTTTTTTTTTTTTCAAGTCTTGTCAAGGAAGGTTAACAGTAACCAAGCACTTACTCAACTTGTATGGATAAAAAGCTTTTGTTGTGCTCTCTTGATTTGATTTGATGATGATTTTGTTAGGTGTGATATCTAACGCATTTATTCTAAAAACGAGACAAATTGTAGGTAATTAAAGATAGTGTGAAGTGTGATTCACAAGATAGTATATCAAGAGGGGAATACGGATTTTCCTTTTTATTTCTTTATTTTATTATTATCCCGGTTGTTACTGTATTATTATTTTGTCCTTCGACGCTAGTGAAGCATGTTTACCGTTTCAATTGAAGATGGTCCAAACCGTAGTCTTGCTACTCACAAACGTCAACGTGTTGTAAGTTGGCATCATTAATGAATAGTCCAATAAATCTGGATTGGATCTAGAATAGAGCCGGTTGGGAATTGGACTGTTTTTAATCCATCTACATCCCAACGCAAAAAGATAGCACAGTATTATAAGAACTGAATTAGGCCAACCTATGATATATACCTTATGTGGCCTATGTCCTCTCGTGGACAAGTTCCACGTGAGGACCTACTAATCTCTAGTTCTTGCTCACAATATTTCCCTTTTTAGAATATGTTTCGATATCATTATCAATGCTTCATAAGGCTGACTACAAAAAATTGCATTATCCAATACATCAAAAATTATTATCTAAAAATAATTTAAAATTCATAATTTCTTCCTTTTTGCTGTCGTAAAATTCTTCCATCGAATAAACACCCTTGTCAGTAATATAACTTCTTAATTTCTTTTAAAATGTCATTGGGTCTGAATTAATATTTTGAAGTTCCATTCTTCTTCTTTTATGTGTTTTGTCAAACTTTCTATGAAGTAACTACATTCTTTATTATTTTGTCAATACAGAAGTTAAAAAAAGAGTTTAAATTAATTTCGTTTAGCCCTGTAGCTGTAATGTAATTTAACAAAAAAAGTATTTACTGAGCTTTGCTTAATTAATAAACAGCCTGTTCAGCAAGGTCCAGATTCATTTTAGTAACTTGTAACTGTTTGTGTAGTTTTTGTGGCTTACCTGTTATGTGTTTTCTTTTAAATTATACAGGACTGCTTCTACTGAAATTTTGTTGTATATGTCCAATGATGTAGTTAATGCCAAAATGTCCGCAACAAAGATGGAACCATTTGGAGGGTTTGGCAGAAGGTAAAAGCTTATTTTTTTAAGGAGGAGACGGCTTTTTGCAGACTGATTTAATGGGATGGTAGTGAGCCAAACAATGACTCAAAGCTGCATATTAGCATGGTACAAGTGCTTTAACCGTTGGGCTATGACGTCACCTGGCCACACTGACGACGCCGCCGCGCCGCCGGCGCTGCCTGACCTGTTATCATCCCTGGGCTCGATTAGGCGCCCTCATTGGTTCCACATCCGGCAGCGATATCTCCCAAACTCTAATCCGCGATTGTCAGGCCACAATGCCGCCAAGACAATGTCCAATGGAAAGTGTTTGAAATCGGGTTTGAATTAAGAGCCCTTTGTTTACTAAATGGCTCTGATTAGAATTACTCTCTCTGTCGTGCGGGGAAAGTGTTTGGATGTTATCTGAGATTGATGTTTATTCTTTGATTCCATACATCATTTATGATTTATACGATTTATATTAACTACATATCCTTGAAACCATATTAGTCCTGGAACAAGGAACTATTATACAATATTGTATTCCCCAGCGTTCGTTCAACTTATAACTTTATCTACTTATACTATTATATCACTTAGGTATATTATAAATAACTACACTAATATATTTGGCTGCTTAACAACAAATTATGACGTTTTTTCTCAAAATATCTCCTTCAAACTTTTATATCAACAAAAATTCACAATGAGTTTATTTAATGCATCTGTCGATTATCAATTGTAGGAGATGTTTGTTTTTATTGCCACCAAGGCTTAATTAACTTTAGCGCAAAGTTTCATCAATGATACCCCGTTCATAGTATCAATTCGGTTTGAAATGTAAAAGGATTATCAATTTTACACACAAAAAATTAAGTCTATGAAAAACGGTTTTACGTCAGGTTCCAAGAACTTTAACGGTGGCCGGAAAGGTGCCACCTCCAACACTAAGTTTGAATGGAGACTTTGGCTTCACTGCAAGTGTGTATATGTGTGTAAGCTTGGACGGTGGCTGCGATGGTTGTTGTGACCGGTTAACACCAAGTTTGTCGCGGTCGAAAGTTGGGCGAGAAAGTCGTGGAAAGGAGGACACCGCTAATTGATCCTCTCTTCTCCTTTCTCTTTCTCTTCCTCTCCGCCTTTCATTCTTCCCAATGCAAATTCATTGATTCCTTGACAACCTCTTTTATTAGCGGTTTGTACGTGCGGGATAGCGATCAGATAACTCGATGATTGAGGCTTTGGCTGGGCCTGAAATGCAGATTACAAACTTTAGAAAATCTTAATTTGGGCCTACATATGCTAAGCAGTGCACTATAGAGTTACAGTAAAACAAAAATTTACTGTGTTTCGAGATTATTATATAACTATTTAACAATTTTTTTCCTAATGAAAACCCATCATGAAGATTGTAATTTCTAAACAATAATTAGGTTAAGTTTAGAACTCAACACAAAACATTTGACTTTAATAACCATTGTTCGTGTTTTGTTGTTTTTTATTTTGTTATTGTTGTTAAACTTTTGGAGTTTAGGCACTTAAGAAGAAATAATAAGTCATGTTTTCCAATCTACTGTATAAAAAGAACTAACTAATACTCTTTTTCAATGGACCAGTTTAGCCTAGAAGATTGTCTGAGTAAATATTTTTGTTTTGTGATGACCAAAAGTTAATTTATTACCAACATTTATTTTGTTGGTACATGGCCTTTTTTATCTTCCCATTCCTTAGATTATATCAATCTATTTATTTGAATTCCATACAACCTACAAAATGGATGATTAGGCCTACACCCTACATATTAAATCAGATATACATCACAAGTGTATGGTTGTACTAATAGCTTCATTTTTATAATAAACTGAATGTAGCCTGGAGGTCGTTTTTGGTAAAGGCAATCGAGGAATTCCGTAAACCCGATAAAATCTAATAAAGTAGCTCGGTGGCTCGGTGCCCTTTGGCAGCTAATGATGGTTACGGTTACCCTCTAAATGTCATCCCCGCCCTTGACTTGAGAAATAAGTCACCACGTAGTTGGTTGAACTTCACCAGAATAATTAGTTTAACGTAATTTTCATATATAAAAAAATGTTAATAGATAACATGTTTTTTTTAATGATTTGGATTTTAATGTTGTATTCTGATGGAATATTATAAAATTGACAGAATAAACATGGTGCAATACGAAAATGATAAAATAAAAATAAAATATTCCCGTCGCAGCAGACGTGCGTACTCAGCAAATTTCCAAAGGAATTTAAGATTTTGTATTTTCCCCTAAACGCCATAGGAATGATTAAATTTAGGTTTACTGGCATGGAATGTTGTTAGAAATTTTAGTTGTTAGGAAATGTAATGGTTGGGTAAGGTAAAAATAAATTTGTATATCAATATACGGCACTTTTTAATTTTCCCCATAAACACTATGGTAATAAGAACGTAGGTTTGCCGCCATTTGGGTGTTGAGAGCATATATCAGTTAAACCCTACCAAGTGAATGTACATACAACATTTTACCAAGTTTTTATAAATAGCGAGATGCAGTGTTGTTGTTGATTACCAATAAGATTAACATGGGAAGCCTATTTCTGTTTTCTCCTTAATGTTTTAAGCCAAGTTAAAATTCAAAATACTATAAATGGTTTGTTTTTAAGCTCTTTTAAATGGTTTTAGTAAAGGTTATTGAATTTTGAAAATTGTGGCCTTCCAAAGCACAATTTTGACCCCTCACAAACCCCATAAAACCCCGTTTCCATAATCCGATCATGCTGGTTAACAAACTCATGAAAATAGAGCTGGTCCTTATACACCTCCATATAGAATTTTATCGAAATCGGAGGTCCCCATACAAAGTTATCAGTACACAAAGGTCTATGTAATGGTGTATCTATACCATAAAAACACACATACATATGAAAATGAACGATAGGTATTTTTGGCTTCTGGGGACCTTAAAATGAAAAAGTAACATGGTCGGGACCAGGTCTTAGGTCTTACCATGGCTATAATAGTGTATTCCTTATAGGGAAATTCGCTAAAAGTAAGAAATAAAAACAACCCTTCCTGCAGAATGAAATTCCCCTAAGCTTATTTTAAATAAAATAGTGGTCTATAGCAACACGCGTAAAATTCTTTTAGAAAAATGACTAATCGTAATTATTACATAAAGGGAAATGAAATTTCCAAGGCAGAGCCCCTCAGCGGTCCGACCATGGCCCACTCCGCCGTCGCATGCAAACATCATCCTTCCGTTCCAGCTTCCTTCCCGTGTATAGTTATCACCGCCATCTCATGATATAAGGCTCGTTTTTGCATAACACCAAGAGAGATTTAAAGGGCAGACGAGGTGATTTAGGTTTGAAAAGGATGTCTAATGTTTGATGATCTAAAGCTCTTTAAAAAATACTTTTTACTATTAGGCCTCTGATTAAATGATTTTGTGTACTATATCTTAATCTTAATACTTTTTTCTTGGAGATATTGAACGTGATGTGTTGCCTTATTAGGCCTAAGATATAAATTTAGTCTATAAACTTTGTGTAGCCTACACAAACGTTCGAATTTCAGGAGTGCACTTACGAAGTTTAAAAATGAAAGCCTGGATTTTTGTCTGAAGACAGTTTTACTAAACAATCTTCAATACAATCGCTATCAATCGTTAATTGTTAACTTAAATAAATACATGAAATATATTACATCTTCTACTGTTTAAATGCAGAAATAAAAAAAAATTAATATAACACTGCATAAATGTGCTGCCCAGAGGCTTCCCAAAACCATTCAGTGCCTACGAAAGTTCCTCCATTCATCGGGAGGTTTCTCACATTCCAGAATCCAGGAGCTTCTCCCATCCAAGATGGTAATCAAGCACGGTTGCCAGATCTGCCGCCGAAACAGCGACCGTGGCGCCAAAACGAGATCAGCCAGAGGCGGTGGCGGTGGAGGGGGATCGGGAATTACAGGGACGTGGGAGATGGAGATACGAGTCGCGGGGCAGAAGTGCGTTCGGCCGCTACGGATGCGTCTAGGAATGTGATTATGGCTAGACCCGCTGGCCGACCCGCAGAGAACCTGCGCCTACTATATTTTTCTCCATTGTCTTCTCTACCCATCTACATTGGTTCCATGTTACATCGTTTTCCATGTTTTATGCACTGCTAATCAGCTAAATTAAAGCATGTGCTTCATCAGCTTATAAAACCTGTGTGTGTTTTTTTATTTTACTTTTTTGCGAGTAACTTTGGTAGCATAACTCGTTTTTACCTAGATACCTAGAGGATCTTTTGCAATTAATTGATCAATTTCAAACTTTTCCTATTGCTGGCCATTTTAGGATGCTGGTTATTGCGGCTATCGCGATTAAATTATTTGTATTATTGAGTTGGCAGTATCCATTCTCACAGAAGAGGAAAGTCGCAACCAACTTATATTTTTATTTTACTTTCCGATGTGACACCATAGTTTCATTTATATTAGATATACCTACATTTTTGCAGAACTATCTGAGTATATTAAGACTATTTTCTTTCCATTTCCCTCATCTTCGAAAGACCATAAAAGTCTATAATACCCAAAAACTTCAAACATGAACAATATTTACCACGAAAAACAAAATAGAGAGTTTCAATCGGTCATATTTCTTTTGTCCGACCATTGTGGAACCTATACTAGCAAGAACAAGAGTTCGCGGCATTGTCCGAACGATCGTCCTCGCTTGCAAGAACAAGACTCGACAGGGAGGATGAATAGGAGAGTAAATTACGTAAGCGCCTGGAGGTACGGTGGCACACTTTAGGGGTGGTGTCCTCCTATTTGCGGACAGTCCTATTTGCGGACAGTCCAGTTTGCGGACATGTCTGGTTTTACGACAGGGGTAAACAAGGCCCTTTGGGTGGGAGGATTCCAGTTTGCGGACAGGTCTCGGTGCATGATGTAAATTTTTCCCCTTCTGAGATTGCCAAGCCACTTATTTTTAATAGGCCACATATTTTTAATAGGTTAGGTTAGGTTAGGTTGGGTTAGGTTAGGTTATGTTAGGTTAGGACGAATTTTCTTGATAAAGAGACACTAAGAAAATTAAAATTTGTATATACATTTATTTTTATTTTTCAATTTTTTTCTTTTTTCTTTTTGTTAATTTTTTCAATATGCGTCATGTAAACAACATGAAATAAAAATTATAATAACACAAACACCTACAGCGTGCGTTTACTACCTGCTTCCTTGGGAAAATGGTTTTTATGACAGGATTAAAATATGTGTCCGCAAACTGGACAAATCTAATTAGTGCATTCCACTATATTTTTGGGTTGTCCGCAATCTAGAAGGTTTTGCCCTTGTCCGCAATCTGGACTGTCCGCAAATAAGACACACCCTTAGGGGTAAGTAGGACTTGAGTGAAAGCTTCAAGATCGTGGTAGTTACCGACATGTCACCGCTCCTGTGGAACTAGTTGCCAAGATGTCACCGATCCTGTGGAGATGTTACTTATCATTTCACTATCAGCATTATCAGCGGAGCAGTTCCAAGGAATCATACTGCTCTGCTTCCCAACATTATGACTCTTCTTCAACTATCACATGACGATTGTATAGTTGGTTGTGACAATTTATTTAACCATCAGAATGAAACTAATGTGATGCAGTCTACAAAAGAAAGAGATTGATGACCTTTCATCAAAACAATTTCTTTGTTCCTAATTGGGAAATATTGTAACTGGATGTAAAACAAAATCTTAACTGGATGTAAATTTGCCACCGATCTGTAGGTACAGTTCCTTCACTTATAACGATACAATAGCGCATCTAAATCGATTCCAGGTGAACGAAAGAAGCGCATTGTCGAAACCCCCTTGAATTCTATCCAGATGGCGATAGGATGATACACAGGTGGGTGCGGGTGGGGGTGGGGGAATGTCGGGGCGGGAAGCAGGTGTTTCGCCCTTGGGTGCCGTTTTTGTGAGTCAGCGGCGCGTAAAGTCATCAGGAGGAATGTTGAAGGGAGGATACCTGCCCTAGGCTTTCTTTATTACAAAACAAAAACAATGATTATCCTAAGAATTTTTAAAAATTTAGCTGCAACTCCGTCTTCTTTTTAACTTTTCCCAAACTAATTGCGCACCAATAAACCCATTCTTCCGATTTAAGACACTAATTCGTGAAGTCAAATCGAGGACTTATCTCTTACACTTTCATAACAAAGAAACAAGAGGTACAGTTATATGCACTTCATAAGCTGAATGTAGCACATTCTCATAAGCCGCATGATTCTTGATCATTGCCTTGATCATTTTCTCATGTTGTGTACTCTAGGCAATGTATACAGAATGATCAATTATACAGCCTATATATTACAGTTAATGGAATTGTAATAATTTTTTGGAAGTCCGATGATACTTTTAATATTGAAACAATATACAGATACAGTATATATTGATACAGTTAAGGTAAACGCACCAGTAGGAGAGGAAGGAGTTTGACACCTTATTGCCAGTAAATTTGAATACCTACAATGGTTTTAATATATCGAGGTGAAAG
Source organism: Neoaliturus tenellus (assembly GCA_030545055.2). NCBI lineage: Eukaryota > Metazoa > Arthropoda > Insecta > Hemiptera > Cicadellidae > Neoaliturus > Neoaliturus tenellus. Next base: position 255,853,847 of record CM061531.1, read on the forward strand.
CTAATTTGATGTTGTTTGTAAATTAGTCAATGAATGTAGTTTCCAACAAAAAATAGCCTTGTATGTACCGATATAATAAAGTGACTCACATGTTCCAGTGGAGGACAGTTAAAAAAGAGAATGTACCAGTAACGGACATTAAAAAGTTACCCAATTTTTGTGTTATTACCGATTTATACAGTTTATAAACGTATATATGTTTAAGCATTACTTAAATTATGTAATTCCAAACCCACCTCCTTATCAATTTGAATAACGGTGACCTATTCAATCACAAATTTCAGTAGGCCTTAAATAAAAACACTCTTAAGCGCATTAAAATAAAGCATAATTTACAACCTTTGTTTATAAACAAGAAAATTATAATGAATGATTATTTTCAACAAAAACATCGTTTCAGTTGAAAAATAAGGTACAGTAATTATTACCTTTAAATGTCAAAAGTGTCCACTACTGGCACAGTGTCCACTTTTTTTTTTTTTTTTTTTTTTTTTTTTGAGGGAGAGGCGGAAAAATGCATTACGCACACAGGTGGCCAGCCTGTAGTGTGGGGCTCCCCTAAAAACGAGTTTACCCACTAAAAAACCTCCTCTACTCTTTAGGAATCTAACCTGGAATTGTTTGTCACATTACGTCAGGCTAGGCCTAAATTTGGCTTACGCCCGTGGGGCTCGCTCCTTATCCAGCCGCTCGATCAAGGGATCTGGGCCACTTCACGGTCCAGATCGGTTTTCTTTTCCAGGAGGATGCCCCGGACGAACTGTGACAAACAATCCCAGTTGCCCTCATCCTCCAAAATCTTTTGGCAGACCGAGTCCACCGAAAATGCACCAAAGATTTGTGTGGCCTCCAGGCGGGGCCCTTCCCAACGGGGACAGCGGAAGAATGTGTGTTCCGCATCGTCGGGAACACCCGGGCAATAAATGCAGTCCGGTGAACCGGTCTTTCCCATACGGTTCAGGTACGACCGAAAATAGCCGTGACCTGTCAAAAAATTGGGTCAGGTAGTAGTCCACCTCCCCATGCCGCCGTTCCACCCATGGTTGGACCTGCTTGATAAGTCGCGCAGTCCATCGTCCTCGGGTGTCGTGCTCCCAGCTGTGTTGCCACTGCTGGTAGGTTCGGGAGCGCTCTTCTGTTCTTGCCGTGTCCTTGCGATCTCGCCTTGTCTCTGATAAATCGCTTTCCTCTCCCCTGCCAAGAGCTTGACAGGGATGACTCCGGCGACCACCAGGACGGCAGGCTCGGACACTGTCCGGTAGGCGGAACACACCCGGAGCGCAGCTTGACGCTGAACCCGGGCGAGTCGCAACCTGTAGCACTCCTTATCTAGAGCGCCTGCCCACACCTCTGCCCGTAAAGAAGCACGGACTGGACCGCGGACATCAACAGACGTCTTCTGCTGGATCGGGGACCCCCGACATTGGCCATCAGCCTACTAAGGTAAGTCGCTACCTTAGCGGCCTTGTCCGCCGTACGGAAGATCTGATCCCTCCAGCTTAACTTGGTGTCCACCATAACCCCGAGGTATTTGGCGGCACGAGTTGATGTGACCACCTCCCTTCCCACTCGAAACGGGACGACGGTGTCGATCCTCTTCTTCGTAAGAATCACGATCTCCGTCTTACTGAGAGCAAGTGAGAGACCGTGATCGGACATCCAGTTGTTGACCACCCGCATAACTCGGTTCAACTTCAGTTGGGCCAGCTCAACGTTGCGTGCAGCAATGAGAGCTGCGACGTCATCGGCGTACCCAACCAAAGTGGTTTCCTCAGGCATCTCGGACCTCAGGAGCTGTCATAGGCAACGTTCCATAGATCCGGGCCGAGTATTGAACCTTGTGCGGCACCAGAAGTGACTTCCATCGTCCGCGTTCCGTCCTCGTGTCATAATCAGGCTTCGAGAGCGTAGATAATCCTCGACGAGCCGCAACAGATATGCAGGAATACGAAAGGTGTTGCGAAGCGCATCCAACATATCGACCCACCTCGCCGAGTTGAAGGCATTCTTGACATCAAGCGTAACAAGAAGCACTACTCGGCGGGAGAAATGGTTGTGGCTCTCGGCTCTCTCCACAGCTCTCTGAACTTCGGTGACAGCGTCGATCGTTGACCGTCCCTTTCTGAAGCCGTACTGACGGGGGCATAAGTCCCCGGCAGCTTCCACGGCAGAAGTCAGGCGGGAACGGATCAGCTTCTCGAACAGCTTCCCAGCCGTGTCCAACATGCAGAGAGGCCTGTGGGACGACGGCAGCTCGGGGATCACCTTTGCCCTTGCTGATCAGTACAAGCCTGGCTGTTTTCCAGGGAGCCGGAAACACCCCTTCTACCAAACAGGCATTGTACATTCTCAACAACAAGTCAGCGTTGATTAAAAATACTTTCTTTAAAGCCTCACTGGGAATCCCATCCGGGCCAGGAGCCTTGTTGCTCTTCAGGGAGAGAACGGAGGTTTCCAGCTCCTCGAAAGTGAAAAGTGGAACGTCCTCTACCCGTCCGAAGTCAACCGGCGGTCGCTGTGGATGTTCAGGAAACAACGCAGCGACGATCCTCCCCATGGTGGCGCCCTCCATGATGGAAGGTGGAGAGCGGGCGCCGAGTTTCTGTGTTACAAGTTTGTAACCCAGGCCCCACGGGTCGGAATCAACGTCGTCACGAAGTCTCTCCAGCTATTCGCCTTGCTCCTGTTGATCGCCTGGCGGAGAGATTTTCTCGCAGCTTTATAGGCCTCCGACTTACGAACTCTGTCTGCGGGAATTCTCGCTCTAGTGGCGGCTCGTCTAGTTCTTAAACATGTTCTTCTGAGTTCCGCAATCTCTTCAGTCCACCAGTAAACGGGTTGTTTGTCGCGTCGGGGTTTCCTTCGCGGCATAGACTGGTCGCAGGCCGAGACGATAAGTTCCATCGTGGATGTTACTAGTGCCTCGGCTCCAGCCTCACCAGGATTCCCTGCGCTCCCGAGAGATGACTTCGGTGAACTTGACCACGTCCAGTTTGTTGGTGTTCCACCGGCGTGGCCCTTCCCGAGATGCGGAAACTCGACGATTTGCCTGATCATGCAGGTCAAACACGATGTATTGGTGGTCGCTACCCGTGTAGTCCTCGACAACCCTCCAGCCAGAGATCCTCGGAAGGAGCGACTCAGACGCAAAGGTGACGTCAGGGATCGAGCCTCTCTGCCCGGGGCGCCGAAAAGTAGGTGTGTCGCCCTGGTTGAGGACGACAAGACCGGCCCTGGCGATGAAATCCAGGATGTATTTCCCCCGGGAGCTGGTAGAGGGCATTCCCCACTCGACGGCCCTGGCGTTGAAATCGCCACCAACGACGACATGCCCGGTGGTGCCGAGAACGCACTCCTCTAGGCTATCTATCTTGTCGCGAAAGTCCTGGACGGCCTCGTTGGGTGTGAGGTAGCAACTGAAGATAGTCACGTCCCTACACCGAACCCAGACGAATCCTCGGCCGCGCCCGTGACTCCGCACCAAGACATCCTGTGTATTACGCGCCCAAAATGCAGCAGTACCGAGGCTGTCGGAGATCCAAATGTTTGGGTCTCTGTCCCGATACTGTTCGCTGATAAGGAGCGCGTCAGCACCAAGTTCTCGGGCGAGCTGATCTAGAAGGTTATCAGCTCCCCAGGATCTATGAAGATTGGCCTGGAGGATGCGAATTACCGGCCGCTGCCTTTTGCCTGTTCAAGTGCGGCTCTGAAGGCACCGCACTGACCAGACCCGGGTAAGTGACCGAGGGCACTGGAGCCTGAATCCTTGCAGAGGAAGCAGGATGGGCTCGAGGAACATTCCTTGTGTTTGTGGCCCTGGCCTCCACACTGGAAGCAGTTGGCACTCCTGTCGGGCCCGTTACAGTTTCGGGAGGAGTGGCCGAAACCGAGACAGCGGAAGCATCTCGAAACTACCACCCTCCGTTTGAGCCTGCAACTGACCCAACCGACTCTGAGGTGCTGAAGGCTAAGCAGCTTATTGGCGTGCTTTTCGCCCATCTCAGCAACAGCCATCTGAGTTGACTTCGGTTAGGCTTTGTCAGCCATACCCTCACTCCATCAGCCGGTATCTCCGGGAGTGCCACCTGGATCGCACGGGTCACCTCATCTTCGGTGGAGAGGGCATCAAGGTCCCGAATCTCGACCGAACATTTCGGTTCTAGGGCCTTGATGGAGCCTTTGTCCCCAAGTGCAGTCTTGAGGGAAGCGGCAAAACCGATCTTGTCACTCGACTTCCCCAGTTCGAGGAGGACATCCCCGTTCTGGGTTCGCCGAATAGACTTGATAACGGTGTCGGTCTCTTCCGGTTTGGCCTGCGATCTAATCTGACCCAGAACATCAGCAAAAGATCGCCCCCCTAAGGGCTTGATCAAGATTGCCTCCGTCCTGGGCTTCTTAGGCCTGGGTTGTTTAGGCTTTCTGACAGACTTGCCAGAGGCCTCCCCCACCGGGTTTGAGACTTGCGTCCGCTCCACCCTCGACGCACTTTTCGAAGCTGCCTCCACTTGCTTCTGCCTCCTCCTTTCTTTCTTAGACAGGCGCGTCTTCCAGCCCCCCAAAGGTGTTGAGGCTGAGTTTGCTGCCAAGGCAGGATTAGCCGCCGGAGCAGGAACCTCTGCAGGAGTAGCCGCTGGAATCGCGACAGCGCCCGGGGCGGATTGAGTAGCCTGGACAGGAGATGTCTGCGATGCCGCAGTGACAAAAACCGGTCTCGGCACTGAGTCCACCTCAACAAGCTCAGGGCTTTCCGGCGAAGAACCGCTCTGCCTCTTCTTTCGCTTTCTGGCTTGAGTCTGGGACTCAGCCAGATGAGCTTGAGGCGAAGCAGACATAACTCGGTTCATAACGTCGCGCTCCTGCTTCACTGCCTTCAGCCTGATCTTCCGGCATTCCTCGATTTCGCCAAGGAAATCCTCGAGTTTTGGAATTCCGTCCTTAATCGCCTTGTTGACGTTCTTCTGAATAAGGAGAGCCTTGGCCATCTCCTTCAAAAGATCGTTCATTTTCTTCAGACATGAGTCTTCCTCCTCGTTGGCATCGTCCTGCTGCTGCCGAAGCATTTGCATCTCGAATGCCGGACGAAGAGGACTCTTCCTGGGAGGAATTCCTTGCATCCCGGCTAGAGGTGTTACCGGCTCAGTCACCCCCATACCCAGCTTAACCTCATCCTTCTCCTTTCCGGTTACGGCCGACGATCCGGCGACACCAGCAGCCTTGAACGGGATCGGCGGAGGGGAGGCTTTAATTCCCCCCGTCGGCGTCCCAGTCTTCGAGGTCGGAGACCTCTGCAGTTTTGAGCTGCGCTTAAAGGCGGCCTGCTCATTCTCCTTTAATTTCGTGTTTTGGTTTTGAAAATCCATACTTTTGTTTCACCAGCGCATCGTGCGGCAAGAGGCGGCCCTTCATTGGCCGGGAGCGGGTACACCCTCGGAGGTCTACCCCCCGTAGGAGATAAGACACCCCTACCCCAGGACTCTGGGGCCCGAAACCTCCGTTTGCCCAGCACCGATACACAAAATGTGCCGGACGTGCTGGGGGTCGCACCGTGGCAATGCAGAGTCCGATCTCTGCATCCATGCCGCACTTCCTGACTAAGGTCCGAAGCGGCTGGCTTCTGACGACACACTGGAGGAGACCATCGGCAGTGCGAGGCACACATCAGTCCCTGCAACACAACAGGGACACTCCCAGGACCCCCCAGCGTGCGCCGGTCGAAAGAAGGTGGAAAGACACCCTTGATTCGGGGTCGAAAACAAGAAGGTGAGCAAGGTTAGCTCAGGAAAGAATAAAGACGGTGAGCTAAGACCTGAAAGATGAGAAGAAAGGCCCTAGCTCGGGAAGAACTGTGAGGAGGGTCTCACAGCTTGGCTCAGGTACCCCGGGGTCGCCAAGAAACACCCGTACAGTGGAAAGCCCACTGCCCCTGAAGGAGGCACAGTGTCCACTACTGGTGCAGTTACCTTAATTAATCAATGGTTTTGTACACAAACAAAGCCAAGCTTGTACAACCGAGTTTGTCAAGATAAGTTTACTCGAATATTGTACAGTTATAAGCACATACGCGTTATGAGCATTTGAACAGAATTCTGCGTAGGTTGTAAGTGTTTTTACAGCACTGTAAAACCAACTGAAAATTGGATGTGTTTGGATCATAAAACGTTCTACAGTGTACATAATAATAATAATAATAATAATAATAATAATTATTATTATTATTATTATTATTATTATTATTATTATTATTATAATTATTATTGGCAACAAAAACGCTCTGATGACGTCATTAAGTCGCGTCCAAAAAAATTATTATTATTATTATTATTATTATTATTATTATTATTATTATTATTATTATTATTATTAGTGTGCATATAAATACATACGGTATATCTAACTAAAATGCCCCATGCAACATTTTAACCAAGCTATTTTCTAGCTATAATCTAGCTTAAAATACCCATTAAAACCTAGCTTGCATTTCGACTTAACGACTTTCACATACACTCAATTGGTCCAATTTATCTGTACCAATAAAATGCATTACAGTAGATTAAAAATCTGTCAACATAGTGTAGTGTGTAAAGTCAATGGCAAGGCTAAAGGTTAGTTCATTGCCCTGCCACCAGGAGTGTCAGAGGCGGTCTCAGCTTTCATCACAGCTGATGTCCGGGTTGTCAGCTGATACCGTGGGCAGGCTGGATGTTATCATGAAGCCTAAGTGCACTTTATACTATCGAAGTTCCTGTTCCTACCATTACTCAAGCGACATCCTCCCCTACACTTCCTTGATGTATTGCTCCATCTCCTCCTTGTAATGTCTTCGATAAGAGGCGATCGTTGTACCTTATTATATTAAGCTTGAGCCAAGGTAGAGCAGGTCCTGATTTAAGCTGTATAAAATCTGGTTGAAATGTGCTTTCAATATACGTTAAAACACTTAGATTTTGCTGGTATAAAATTTACAAATATTGTGCTCACATCTAACATAATTCCTTCCTGTGCTGAGATGAGATTCCAACACAGGTCCGTCAAGATTCCTAATTCCACGTCTTCCAACGTCCTCGTCCTCTTCAATACTGGAGCAGATCGAATCTTTAATCTACGAAGATCCACTTTCGATCGCTTCTCTGATCCTGCCCTCATCAATGACACTTTCCCCGTAAAATAATCGGGAAAGTGTTGAATATGTCAAGGGAAGATCCCTGACTAAAAAATACACACGTCACGCATGCTTTTTGTGCCGGCCCATTGCCTGCTTTCTACATGTGGAGGAATAAGCTGGAAGTTTTTGTTTATATTGTTTAGAAATTCCCACACGGACGACTTTCAAAGACGCTGTTAAAAACTGAAAACTATTTATGATATAATACAATGCCGTGATTAGATTAAAGAAGCGAACTTTCACTTTAGATGAGCAGTTGCTTCCATATCAAATTGACTTTTTTCCTTTTTTGATTAGCTTTTAAATTACATCTACTATTGTAATGTACAGTTCAAACTGGTTATTTGAACCAAACAAATTGTATGGTTCTGTGTCCGTAAAGTTCGGTAGTTTCAATTAATTAATTTTTAGTTCAGAATAAAATTACAGTCCGTCGATTTATTTTTGAACACTCAAAAAGGTAGACATTTTTAAACAAAAAAATTTTTTAGATGAAATATTAGTAGAGGTGATACGTTACATAAATCAACCGTTATAACTAACTATCAAAATTCGGGGGGTTTTGCATAAACTTCGTTAGCATCAGTATAGAAAACATTAGCCACTCGAGGTTTCTTTTTGCCTGCGTTGCTCATGGGTTTGTATGACATCGATTGTGCTCTCTAAGGTTGGCAACACACCCTCCGTGTGCCTTGCATATCAAGTGTCTCTCTTCCTTCAACAGCCACCATTTTCTTTGTAAAAATTATGGATCTTTGCAGACGACATCGGAGTTTACCTCCTTAATAAGACCAAGGTCCTCGTTTTACCCTATCACTCAATTCAATGTCAATTTTGAGGTATTCAGATAGGCGGGTTAAAATTTCAATTGACTATAAATTTAGTTACATTAATGAACCACCCATTTTTATTTTTTATGAATACGATCTGCTTGATAACACGAACTAGTTTACATCTAATCCCGTGCCAAAATCAGTTGAAATTCGAAAACCAACAACCAATGAGTATTGATACCAATGAGTCTTGATAGATACTATACATTAAAAAAAACTCTTTTCATAAAAAATCATTATTTTGTAAATGTATAAAAGCTGGACTATAGGCTATTTCAATAAAATACACTACATTTTTCAATGGATGTGTAATTCATACCTTTTTAGAATTCTATAAATACGAGTATATAGATAGCACTGACGTATGCGGAAAGGTTAGTAGATTAGTTATAGTTTTAAAATGAACTTAATATTATTTATTTGTTTTATTACCTTTATTTAAGAAGGATGTCCAAACCGTTGTTAGCAATTCTAAATAATTCGTAAATTTCTTTACTATTATTTACACACTATAATCATTTCCACCAACACGCTTTAGGCGCATTTGACAACATGGATAAGTTTAGAGTGGTTAGTGTATAGTCAATGGTAATATCATTTACTTTATATCATTTACTTTAGGCTATACACAAACCACTATCTTGAACGTACTTGAACATAGCCTATACTAATTTCGTTATCAAACAAACGCATTGGATGAGAAGTCTATTTACATTTGTGTACATTGTCAGTGGTTATACGGTACCTTACCACATCCTGTACAGACTAGGGTCAGGTTCCAATGCCCATGACCAAAAGTACATTTTCCCAGTTGCAAAATTTATCGATTGTTCTGGACCTAATCATCCTTACAAAAGGTTTAATTCCTGTCCGATCATCAATAACAACCCCACACGTTATCACAACTCCTTGAATGACCTACAGCCTGTAATTACTCTTCACCACGTGACATCACTAGTGACACAGCAGTGAATGAGCGAGTGTGGACACATGAGTTAAGCTCCTTTGTGTCAACGCCAATAGAAAGGCTGCATACTCCACACAGCCGACAATGGGCGACACTCCCAGAGAAAGTGCCTTAGAAAAGGGGCTTTTCACGTTTACGCAAACGGATCTCATATTGCACGTTATCGTTGGCTAAGCGAGGTTGGATGTCGGAAGGGCAGTTCCGTCGAGAATGAAAGTGGCGACCTCTATTATCCAGCTGAGAAGTTAGAGCTTCTCACGCATCAACGCATGTTCTCACATTTGCGAATTGAGGTCGGGCGAGGGTGTAGAACAAGCGCTGGGTTCTTTCGGTAGAAAATATTTTTTTTTTCAAATTTAAACGTTTTGTTGTGCTATAGTTTATTTTCTTAGATGGTTAAAACTATCGGAACTGAACTAGATTGTAGGCCATGCACATTTTATGAGACCTTTTAAACAATGGCATCAATTATTTTTTAGTTTAACATATTTTATACGGTATTGTGAATAGATCAACAATTAATCCGCATTAATCATATCTTAATTCTAAATGAGCACTCTGTTTACATGGAAAATTTTCTGCATCCAAGGGTTTCTTTGTTGCTTTTGATTCCATCGGCGCAAGGAATCGATTGGAGCCGATTACATGACTGAGAATAATATGGTTTCTGGTTTACATCCTTTCAAAGTTCTCATGTTATATTTATGGAGATTTCTCTAACAAAAAAATCAGTTATCTATATATATAATACGTGATGCCCTTTTTTTGTTAACACTACTCCTCCCTTATTTCTGGACCAATTTTAAAGTTAGAGGTGTCAAAATAATGGCCTCAGTTCGTAGTTTTGCAATAAGGTTTTAGATTTTTGATATTTTAATTCTGAAGCTCACGGGAATCCCTCAAAGTTCATTTTTTGTCCATAAGATTAACATGGGGAACAATTTATATTGAATTGCAAAATAAAACAGCTGTTGATAATAAAACAAACACATGTTAAAAGCTAACTGAATAGAAGCAGTTGAACTACTGGCACTGAAATATCAACTCAATTTCATACTTGAAACAAGAACAAGAAGTGTCTTTTGGCGTATTTTTACCTTTTCTCAAAATTTAGCGGGTAGATTTTTTTTTACATTTTATTTACGTGTATTTGGAAACAAAATAAGTTTAGTAACTTAACCCTAGAAAAATTAATGTAGGGCCTACAAAAACAAGTTTAGAAATTGGAAAATTTTTACGTGGGTTTTATGGGTTGTCTGATTGGTATTTAAACAATAACGAAAGTTAAAAATATTAAAATAGAACACTAAATTTGTGTGCATGGGTTTTCAAACTCTGTAAATTATAAGGAAAAGGGATAGTTGTTTGTAGGTGTTATAACCTGTTTGTTTACTATTATACTATACAACAATTTAATACAGAATGATACACATATTAAAACTCCTGTTTAAAAGAAACGACATTTAAATTATTTTTACCTCCGGTGTAGAAAACAAGCTTATTACAAATGTGGTTTATACAAAGAGAAATTTCAACCAAAATATAAATACTACATAAAACCAAAATGGACCACAATATCAAAGATGTAGATTCTCCTTATTTTAGTGATTTCTTTATTTACATGTTGTAATGCCATGGGAAATTAAGTTATAGGGGATTTAGTTCTTTTTTAATAGTAATGTGGACTCATTCACTATATCGACGACTACTTTATAATAGCAGCAGTGAGTGCTGCATAACTCATGCAAGACCGGGGAGTTGTAATGAAATGTTGATTTCTATTCTGTTGTCATTTAAGTTTGTTTGATGAACTAAGTAGATCCAACATCTGTGAATTTATTATAGATTTTATAGGAGTGTTTAGACAGAAACCCTAAGACAAATCAGCAAAAGAACGTAGGCCTAATCTTAGCTATTTTTTAACTAAAAGAACAACCACCAAATCTCAACAGTGTCACATTGGCAAGTTTCAGAATTAGTAATGAAGATTGATTGATGAAACGCCATTATGGTTTATCTGATTTTTATTATAATTGAATTTTTATTCAAAGTAACTCTGTCCATTACCACGGAGCAAGGTTTAATACTCTATACGAAATGCAGCGCATTGCGCTGCACGGGCCCCCTAGTAACTGTATAAATTAACAGTGACATATTTAACATTTGGTTCATTAAAATTTATGCCAAATGCCAAATATAATGTCCCTAGGCCTGGCGAGTGAGAGAGGGGATCAAGCTTAACAGATAAATTAGAAGATGCTGCATGTAGGCCTAAAGTGTATTAATAATAATCATCAAAATTTTGGCTTAATAATACAATTTTGTTTAGAACTTTATAGAATACAATATATTACAAACAAAATGCACATAATTTTTATCTGTTTTCAGTCATACATTATTATAAAAAAACCAATTTTTTATCACTCTCACTCAAGGCTTAGTCTACAGCTACTCCAAATTTCTCCGACCCGAAATTCTTACGCAACGTGATAATTTCACAAAACAACAAATGGCAACTACGAGAGAGTTTGATATTATTTACATGCTACAAAACCACACCGACCACAACATTTCACCTCGGCTGCGTCCAACTCGATTAGTAACAGAGTCAGGAAGAATTCAATTATTCATGGTTACTGTAAGATAGGCAAACTACAGGAGTTTTAAAACATATACATTAAAAATATATTCTGGTTTTCTAAATTCATTTTTAAAATAAAAAATCTAAATAAATATATACCAAGTAATGGAGAACTGCAATGTCAGTAACATAGGAGCAATATAATGATTGCATTGCATAATGAGTTGCATATGCATTTACAATAAAATTATTCATATATTTGTTCTGGATTTCAGTCTTTGGTGCAATTTTTGTAAACTCTTAACATACTGTAGACATATTTATTTACAAATTATAACCCAAAAAATCTTGGCATGTGATTTTGTATACAGCTCAAACGTCTCAATTCCACAATTTGAGTAGATCGACAAAGTTGCAGACAGTTTCTAGTCCTATATATGGTTACCAATTTGAATCCAGGAGTGGAGTGTGCCAGAGACCAACATATTCCGTGTTATCTGTAATGTTGTTTTTAATTCTTTAAATTAAGAATTTTTATTGTGGAAGCAATATATTTTGTTTATAATTTTCAGTGTTTATGGTTTAATAAATTTTTTAACCAAATAAAAGAAGGATAGCTACTTTTACTTTTAACCCTGCCTAATCTTGGATTAGGCTATCGTTGAAGGTTGATTTTTTGGTGTACCTCCAAAACAAGATAAATTCTTCTTCAATGGATCTTTCACACTTTAAACTGATAGAAAAGCTTATTTGATTTATCTGCAAATTTGTAGTTGATATTCAAGCAACCTTACAATGTATTTTTTCAGTTTACCATCGGATATATATCTGCACTGAATCAGTTAAAACAGTTTGTAATGAATAATAATACATCTAAATTCATAAAATACAGTAACGAAAAATCTAAACATGTGCATGGTATGTTGCAGTGCTGAACGTAGCCGCAGGGAAGGCCCCCATGCAGATCAGCTCGGAGCAGGGCGGAGTTCCCCAGAAGGCCATAGATGGCAGCACGAGCTCCTTCTTCAACGCGGAGACGTGCACGCTGACCCGGCCGGAGCGGGTGCCGTGGTGGTACGTCAACCTCCTCGAGCCCTACATGGTACAGCTGGTGCGGCTAGACTTTGGCAAGGCCTGCTGCGGTAAGTAGAGCTGCAGACACTTCAGTATCGAGGATGACGATGAGCTAACCTGTTAAGGGTCATAAGAGGGGTTTTCTCAGAGAAATTTTTAAACTTCTTGAGTGAAAGCTGAAAATAATACACTCAATAACTCGTGACGTTAATAGAGAAAAGTTTTGTAGTTAAACATTATGGCAAATCTACCTCGTTCAGCAATTAATTGAGTATTTTATATTCCAGGAGACAACCGTTTGAAACAACAATTTTAAACAAATTATATTGTTTTTGATGACCATGAGATGAAGGGATTACTCACCATCAACACAATCCAAAGCTATTACTAATTAATGGACAATTGATTCGCCCATCTTCATAGCATCATCACCAATAAAACAGTGCTGATGATGCTCCCATGAAGAGGAGTAAACAATTGTCCACTAAGGATTAATAGCTCTGGATTGCATTGACGGTGAGTAATAATAGTTATTTAACAATTAAATTTATTACACCTCTCACAAATTATGAGAAGGTTTCCAAATTGAGTGTAGATACTTTTAGTAGACTATTCAAATAATCATTTTTTAAGACGGCGACGCTACCAGGCAAATTTCAAGGCAAATATAAAAATGAAGGATGAGTGTAGGATCAGGGTCTATGATGTCTTGTGTAGCTTTGTTACTGTATAAAATCAGCTGATTCTTTAGACAGGGTCATTAATCAATAGCCAAACAACCAATGGCAGCTGGGTCCAGTTTCAAACCTTTAAATTTTCTCAGGATCAAACCCTCAAACCGGAAACCTTCAGATTCAAAGACGAGCACTATAACCACTCAGGTACCCATCCATCAATAAGTCAATAGTTTGAGTTGTATGGAAGCTACTTTTCTCAGTCCAACGGTTTTCTCTTTAGCGTTTCATGTTGTTTCCATGGACTTTCTGTCTTTTGTAATATCAATATAATGATTGTGTGTGATTTGTCCACAAGTTTTATTTATAAAAATACAGCTAATAAACAATTTTTTTAAGAGCTTGATTCATGTTGTTGCAAATCAGAAATTAAACACAAAACATGTAAAACACTCAAAGATGTTTACTCTGTATACATAATATAGACAGTAAGTATACAAAAAGATGTAGGATAAGATAACAATTGATTTCAACTGTAAATTTCGGCCATCTTTTCTTTTGACATCTTTATTATATGCAGTGTAAGTGTAGATATATCCTTGAGAGATCTAGACATTTTTGTTTCATTACTAAAAATAAAGATCAGTATCAGTGCCATTTTTCACTTAGAATTTATTAAATCTACATATTTTATCTGTTATATTCCATTTATTGAATGAATAGGTATAACTCTCAACATGTTTTGGTTAATCTGCATTTATTTCATTATGGAATAGTTTAACATTTACATCCAATTTTGAAACCAGTTACAATTTTTTAACTACAAAAATTATAACCAAAGTCTCTAATCTTTGCATAACAATTTCACAGGTAAGAACAAGCCAGCCACAATAGTGGTCCGTGTAGGCAACAACAGGCCTGACCTGGGAACCAACCCCATCTGCAACCGGTTCACCGGGTTCTTGGAGGAGGGCAAGCCGCTGTTCCTCCCCTGCAACCCTCCGATGCCCGGGGCCTTCGTCTCCGTCCACCTGGAGGCAACATCGGGCTCCAACCAACTCAGCATCTGCGAGGCCTTCGTCTACACTGACCAGGTAACATTTGAGTTAAATTCACATTTTAGTGTTTGGATTTTAAATAACTAAGAGTTAGATGGTAATGGACATTTTTATCAACTATTATGTAATCTGTCTTTATTTTCAATCTAACGAAGGAGATGTATGGGTCCTTGTGCCGTTAGTATAAAACTTTGGTGAGGAGTTGTCCATCGGGTGGCCTCAACAAATAATCAATGCCCCCCCAACGGTCAACTCCTCACCAAAGTTGTATTTATTTTGCTCAGTCATTAAAATTATTTTGCTTGATTGGTATGAAAAATCTTTTTTGCCAAGCTTCTCAGTAGCACCTTTCAAATATACTTTCATAGATGCCAAGGTTGATTCAACTTCAGTAGAGAAAATGTTTTAAAATACCCAAAATCCAACCACACATTTTATAAAAATAGATCAAACAAAATGAATTTTTAACATCAGTAGTAAAAAAGATAGATTTTTGGTTGTCGTTGAGTGCAGAGAACTTTGCCTGGAAAGATTTTGTTTGTGTGATTTAAAAAAATCTAATTAATAGAACAAATAGGAGCTCAACTTTCAAGGTACATTTGAGTTTGCACTTTAAAATTGGATTCACCTTTACTTGAGGATTTTATCACATCCTGGTTAGTGTTTATCCAAGTGTATTTTGTACTGTGAAAAGGTGTTTTAGAATGACTTCTCTTCTAAGAGGATTTACTTCCTTTCAAACATGTTTTACTGAACTTATGTATCAAAACTTGCTCCCAAGCACTTTAAATTAAGCTCAGAAAAACCAAACAAAAAATACTTCCTGACTTATACTATACTCTAATACATGTAAGGTACATTTTTATGCATGTATGCACATGGATCTCGAAAACGGCTATAAAAATGTTCTTCAAAATTTGCAAATAGCTTAGTTATGGGATAAAAGTAATATTTATACATGTTGCTATGATAGGCAAAATCTTTTTCCGCTGTAATCTTGAATTTAAAATGAGCAGTTTCTAAAATCGAAATTCTATTTTGAAACAAGTGAATTAGCAACAATGATTAAATCAGCTTTTAACCGTAATAGAAATAGAATCAATGTGTTACAGATTCAACAATTTATATCAGAGTGCAGAACCTGTAGACCTAAATTAAGGCTGTCGCAAAGCTGAGTTTATACAGTATTTTACCTTGAACAGTAAAAAAATTGGTATAGAACGTTTATAAGACTCATTACTTTGCAGGCGCTGCCTATAGAGAGATGTCCTCAGTTCCGGGACCAGCCCCCTGGCAGCACCGCCACGTACAACGGCAAGTGCTACATCTTCTACAATCGGCAACCGCTGAACCTCCGGGAGGCGCTGGCATTCTGCCGCAGCCGAGGGGGGTCTCTGGTGGATGAGAGCAATCCAGCACTGCAGGGCTTCATCAGCTGGGAGCTGTGGCGACGACACAGGTAGAACAATCAGATCCCGGGTCATGGGATGGAACACTCGAAACTGGGCCATGTTAGATGCTATACCATGATTTGAAAAATGGATTCTTTTATTTTACACCTTTTTGATAACATAGCCTTGAAAAGGACTTGATGATGATGATAATGGTCCCAGATATTGTTTCTTCTTTAAAAAAATTTAGGTTGGGATCAGCCTCTTTTAGTGAATTTCCCTATAGGGAATATTTTACATTACTATGCCCCATCTATGTGAGAACTTATATATCAGGTGTAGCAGATCATTTGTACACCCCTTTTACAATTTACATATTTAATTTTTAACGAAAACCGATTGTGCCATTATACGGTTTACCCTCTATCGATTGACAGTAATTTCAATGTTCAGGTGTACCAGAGAACTCGCCTTTCCAAACCGGAAGTCACTAATTTTAAACACAAACCTCAATTTTGTATGAGATTTTCGGATCCCTTACGTAGTTTTAAGATATCTTTAAGATTTAGATTATACCCTTAATCCTAACGTTTTTAGAGATAAAATGGCCATTGAAATTTATATTTTCCCCATAGAAATAACATGAGCAAATTTTAAACTCCATTGCATATGAACATTTTCGGTTAAACAAACATGTCCTAGCACAAAATATCTTAGACTCTCCCTTTAAATATTTTTTTTTTATTATAGATTATTAGTTTTGTCATAAGTTCTTTTATTTTTACAAATAGGCCTACATATTTAATATGTGGAGGGTTTTTTGGTATTATAGGACAGAGCTTAACCTGTAGTTGTGTCCGCCAAAAATTGATGAGAATCAAACTTAAAATGAAGGCAGTATCTATTGCGCAGTTGAAATTTGAAATTTACCCAATAGAATAACATTGGGATTTGGATAAGCATTTTAAACAATGCTAATGTACAGCTGTAAGAGTGTAGTTTTGGGTGATAACTGATAGTCACAAAATTGGATTGGTCTAGTGTAATTGATTTATAACTAAACGTAACTTTTAGCAATGACATTTGTGTCAGTCCAAATTAAATTGCTCAATTTCAAGCAATAATTACATTTATTAGAAAAATTTCAGAAACCTGTTACAGGTTTGATTTGATTGATTTGAATCCACAACGTAAATGTCATGGTTCCAGGGACTCAGGTCAATTTTCTGGCCTTTGAAAAAATTTCTCACTTTAAGGTCTACAAATGGGATTTAAACTTAGAAGAAATAAACTTTTAGCTAATTATGTAAAAAGTAAATTATGATCATGTAAGTTGTTTATATCTGTTCAATTTAAATTCATCCTGCTCTGATAGCAATAACTCTAAATAAAAATGCAAACCATCATCGTAAAAATCTTCAAACCACTAAGATGGGAATTTACTTAGAAAGCTACTGTTGAGGTATAGTGTCAATCTACACAACCTACATTTGCAATATCACAATAATCAAATTTTTAGCCAGTTTGACCAGTCCACCCGGACATAACTCTGCCGTCTGTGACAGGAGCGACACAAGCAGCCAGTACTGGATGGGAGCCGTGCGCGACCCGCAGGACCGGAACAACTGGAAGTGGCTTGGAGGCGACGATGTGACCGTCAGCTTCTGGTCGCTGCCTGGGGGCGACGAGGACTGCGCGAGGTACGATGGAGCCAAGGGCTGGCTCTGGAGCGACACCAACTGCAACGTCAAGATCAACTACATCTGTCAACACCGTGAGTTGAGGTTTCATCAGTAGTACTGGGAGACCAATAATGTAGTATGGGAGACCTTAACCATTATTTGAAATACCCACTTAAAAAAATTTAGGGTTGTACAGAAACTCCCAAGCATTTGATGAATTTGAAGTTACTCTATTAAGGGACCCAGAGGTACCTGACAATATTGCCTTAGGCACCAAAAACTCTTGACTTCAAATATCAAATTTTGTCACTTTTGGTGAATGCCTGATGTACAGGCTGTCAAAGTACAAAATCTTTCAAATGAAACTAAAAATCTATAATTATTATGCATAATAAGATATATAGGAGTAAAATTTATTGAATCGTTACAATAGTATATTCTCATCACAGTATTTGCTATTGACAGTGTAATTTTTGTAGACATTGGTTATTCTAAGAATTTTTCACAAACAACTGTTTTACATGGTTATGAAAGATGAGTATTAATTATGAAGCACAACCACTTTATAATTGTAAACTCACAAGAGCAAAAATGTGTAAAATGGAACTACTTGGGAAATATTTGCTAATTACACTCTGCAGGTTTATAGTATCAATGGGCCAAAATTAAGTTAGTGTTACGCTATTATAAGACCTTTTGAAATGATATTTTAAATTTTAAATGTTTCCCAACAGAACCCAAGGCGTGTGGTAAGCCCGAGCAGCCTCCCAACTCGACCATGGTGGCCAAGAACTTCAACGTGGGAGCCACCATCGAGTACAGCTGTGACGAAGGCCACCTCCTCGTGGGTCCGAGCACTCGAGTGTGTCTCCCCACGGGCTTCTATAACGAGTTCCCTCCTGTCTGTAAACGTAAGTTGCATCTAGAATAGGCCTACAAACTTAATCTAAATCTTGTTTAAAGATCTACGGACAGTTTGTCAAAAACCGCATCCCTCACAGCAAAATTTGAAATCTAACTTTTTCGATACTTATTCTATAGTCTCTCTGAGAAGGTACCTTATTTGTGCACAATATCTTGATAGATTAATCTTGCTATCAAAATAGTTATGATTTCAGTATTTTCTCAGTTGGTAGCCATTTGTGCTTCTTTTATTGGTTTTGTTTCCTGCCATTTGATAGAGCTAAGAACAAAATGACTTAACCCATTTACCATCAAGTCAAACTAATACATGTTAGACGTCTCTAGAGATTATAAATAAAATTTAAAGGAGGGCAATGAAACAAATCATATACCACTATACATCTGTTGAAATTTTTTATTTTTCTCCCAAACTGCATGAGCTTTGTTTTTTTATTTACTATTTTTATTGAAAAAACTTATTAGCCAGACTGAACTGAAAATATACAATTTTAGAAATGTTCTATTAAAGCTAGCATGTTATTTCAATGTAATCCTCCTGGCCACTTTACCTTTTTATGATCCCTGGATCATTACGGTACCATGTAATCCACAGGAGTCCAGTGTGGCTACCCGGCCGATATAGCTAACGGAGACTATCAGCTGCTAAACGACAGCGTGGGCTACATGAGCCAGGTGCTGTACAGCTGCGAGGAGGGTTACAAGCTGTTGGGACGAGCTCAGCTGACCTGTGATCTGGACGAGAGGTGGGACGGGCCTCCACCGCGGTGTCAGCGTGAGTATTCGGTGTCATGGAGAACGGTTATAGGCTCAACCTTTAACTTGGTAGAAAAACAATACGGTAGACTCTCGATTATTCAAATCTAAACAATTTAGCCTCATGATAGGCCTACAGAGTATATGTTTTTTTTTTCCTTTTTTTATAAGGAATCCTTACATTTAAGAGTTAGTTTTTTCACTACTTACTGACTTTCAGTACAAAAAAAAAGAATTTTCCTTAGCCATGTGATTCTTAAAGATCACATTGTGATTTAAGAGGCATGAGTATGTTTTCACTCAAGGTTAGGATTGGGCATAATGAATCTTTCGAGTCTTAGGAATTATCAGCTTCGCAACTGAGAGCTCATCTCAGTTCGCTGCACTTGCACTGCTATTAGAACACCAGTTTGGAATATGAAATGAGTGAAAAATGTGAATCTATTTGTCTTATCTTATCTTAAATTTGTGTTAACAGAATTTTCTTAATTGTACAGTATTTTACTTTGTATCGTAAACTTAAAAAGATATAGTCATAATTGCTAGTTTGATGATTCATAACAAAGCAAATAATGACTTGTGGCCCCGCCTCCAGTTTATGTGGATTTTCACAAAATCAGGACCGGACTTCATATTATTCTGGATAATTGGGGGTCTACTGTAGTAGTAAAACTTAACTAGCAACCAGGGATGTGTGGATTAACCACTGAAATTGAATGTTATTATTACCTTAAAAGACTAATAATTCTCCAAAACTTTTGAAATAATTTTACACCTTTGTCCTGATATTTGTGATTACAGGAGTAGCACTCCTATACTTTAATTGAATTTAAATTTTGTGCTTACATAAATTATGACATGTAATGTTAACTCGTAATTTTTTAAAAAGATTGTTAATTTTTCAGTAGTTCTAATTCTATTTTAAAAAAAGGGAAGGATATCCTTTAGTAAGAGGTTTTTATAAACAACCGATTTTAATTAATTTAGTATCGTATTTCTTGACTGTAAGTTAATTATGTATTAATTTTTCAGTACTTTTTCAAAAAAATTTTCTTTGTCGAATTCTGTTCCTTTTCTCACTTCTAACCTTTGCACTAATTCTAATTGAGTTTTATTACACCACAAGAGCTGATGTTACATTGTTATTTACATGGTTCAGCAGGCAAACTGTACACTTTCTTCATTACTGAGTGACAGTTGCCTTTTAGTTAAATCTGCTAAAAATCTTTTATTACTCAATAAACTGTTCCTTTCTAAAATCTGTTTTCACCGTTGATTCATGCAACTTAATTTGCTAGATTATTGCTAGATTATTGCTTGTTGATTCATGCTTAATTTGCAACTTTATTGCTAGATTAATTTTAAGTAACCTACATGAATCATTGTTTAATGTTCCTTTAATTTAAATTTTCAACCCCTTAATGACAACTGTTAATGTGACACAGTAGACATATACTTTGAGAGTAATTACTACTCAATTCATAATAAAATACATTCCATATAATAATGCCCCAAAATAAATAAATGTAATAAATTTACAGCAATTAAATGCAGCGATCCTCCTGAAATAGAGAACGGTGAAGTGTTCATAGACAGCAACATAACTGTTGCTGGGACAGTAGTTGAGTATTCCTGCATTTCCCGCAAATATCGGCTTGTTGGGGCAAAACAAATAATATGCCTGCCTTCGGGCCAATATGACAAACCTGCCCCTGAATGCAAAGGTAAAAAAATGCACTGATGATCTCTTCTCTCTGGGCATGTGTTCTTCTGTCAGCTACTTTCCCTTGTTGGCTCTTCGGATCTGGGTACTCCTTGAAATCTTTCACATCTCATCTATCTTTAACTGAATATTTTGTAAATAATCTGTCTACAACTTAGAATAATACCAGTGAGTATAAAGTTGGGTACCAAAAGAGATCATTTTAATTCAAATTATTACTGGTACCAAAGCTTTTCAGATATTAACAAACGGTCCAGGGGGTTTTTGGATGTAGTAGCTAATACTGACTTTATTTATTACATTATATCTATACACATCTTATTTATAATAACAATAACACAATTGCTATTATACTAATGTAGTCTTACATCTTCCTATTAACAGAGACTAAACAAGTTTATTAATATATTTTTGTTTAGGCATATTGGAATAGAAATTTCTAAAAGTTTCACTGTATTGCATAATTGATTAGCTACACAGGGCTAGTCTTGATAATGTGACATGAAATAAAAATAATATAATATATAGTTAATATATCTTGAGACTATTATTTTCATCTAAAAAATTTGCTCTACATTTTACTTAGCAATTAATACAATTACAATTTTTCTAAAATTTTCTTAAAAATTATAATTGGAATTTTACTTTTATTTTTAAATTGTTACCATAACAGATAGAATAAGCATTATATAGGTTGGAAAATAGTGTAATATAAAAATTTTTTATAAATTCTGTCATTTTTTAGACTTTATTTTATAATTTTTTATCAAGGTATTTAATAATGGAATCTGACATTACCAATGAACTTATCTCAAATTTATTCATTTGTTATCCTAAACCTACAGTAATTGTAGAAAATTATTAAAAATGTCTTGCAAAAATATATAGTCATACGTGATTAATGGGGTTAATGTGATAAGAGGCACAATTTGTTGATGTAATCAATCAATGAATCAAAATAATCTTTATTCGTAGTTGCATTATAAATACAAAGAATAGGGTCACAGTAAAATAAATCAATGCAATAAAAGAGTGCTACCATATAGTTTGACTCACCGAGAATGTTTTACAGAGGTGAAGACAGCCCCCGTGGTGCCATTGGTGACCGCACCCAAGCCTCAGACCACAACTAGGCTGCCCCCGACGAGGGAGAGACCTCGCCCCTTCTCCCCCCGCCCCACCACAACACCCCCGACCCCTGACGATGAGGAGAACGAGGCGGAGGACAGCAAACAGAGCGAGTCAGGCCGCGTGCCTCAGATAGTGGTCGCCTCGGCTCACCCTCAGGACAACGAGATCCCTGACTCGGTCCACGTACACAACAACCTTCTACACAACGGAGCCGACCTACCGACTCACTCCACGGACGACAGGAGAGAGACCCTCGGGGCGAAGCTGAACCTTGGTATGAACTATTCAATTCAATCTTTCTTTATTCGTATATACAAAATGTACAAGAATGGTGACATTTGGTGAAATAGTCTTATTTTTAACTAAAAAAATAATGTGACGTTTGCAGGCTGATGTTACTAATTTCATTAAAACTCATCCAGTGAATATAAAGCCTTGTTGATGAGAAACATTTTCAGTTTTTTATAAATGCAGATTGATTGCCAGAGGACTTAACATCTTCTTTGAAGGAGTTTTTAAATATGATGTAGGTACTTGATTTGTAAAAATGAGGTTGTAAAGTTTAAAAAGAGGAATAAGATGTTTGAACTGGCTGTCTTCATTGTTTCAGAGATTGCAATCTATATTCCTGGAGTATGTAAGTTAATTTTAGTCACAAGGAAGAGTGGGTGGTTTTTTGGATCAAGTGGTACATAGTTTGATCTATAGTGTTCTTATCTGAGCGCTGTGAGGGTTTTCCCATGTATTATGTTCTTCTATATTTAAAAATGTAATAAACATTTTGTATCCCTCTTCCTCAAAAGTCATCAATTAACATTATGAAATACAAAAAAGAAAATTGAAATTAGTCACAATAACACCTGCAAATGTTTCAAAGTTTATCAGTTGTACAGTCATGTCAAGTTTTTGCGGATAGTTGAGTGCAGGCATTCGATAGTTGATTATAGTTGATAGTTGATAGTTTGATACTATTCAAAGTTATAATTTATTAGTTGGTTTAACCTGATTTAGATTTTAATTATAAACCAGTTATATTAAAGATATCTTCCAAAATCACATATTAAAATGATTATTCATTGTCTCTGAAAAAATATTAATATGTCTTTGCTTATAAAGTTTAAATTTAAGTTAGCGATGTCTCCAATTACTAGTACGATTGACTATAGAACGCTATTCATAGTACCACTTCTATAGTCAACGCTAGTACCTTACTCTTCTACCATATATATCAAAATTAATATATTCATAAATTAAATATAAATTTTTTTTATTTTTTCAGGTGCCATTATTGCTCTGGGAGTTTTCGGAGCATTCGTTTTCTTAGCAGCAGTCGTTACCACAGTTGTTATTTTAATAAGAAGGTAATGTGTTTTTAATTTTATTCTTAACTTTTTATCTATTTAAGTTTACATGATTTTCATAAAGAAATCAGCTTTCACATTCTCTGGAATATTTCTACAAGATGATAAATGGCTCATAGAATTTTTTTTACATTTGATGATGATGTGAATTCAGCAGAAAAAGATTAGAAAACAAATTTCGTCGACCTTACCCTAATATATGTAAGTGCAAAAACACAATTATTAAGGAGAGTGAAAAAATTGTCTTCCTCCTGAAACAAAATACTATCATTAGATGGTGAACATGAATAACAAATATCTTACAAAATTTAAGTTTGGGTTTGTTCCCACAATGTTTTTAAAATGCTAACCTCAAACTAATGGTTTTCAAAATCAACATCCTGTAATTTATCATTAATTGCAATTTCAAGCAATATAATGAACTATTCATTAAAAAAGGGCTAAATTATTTCGACTAACTTGCTGATGGATGATTTACAACATTACAACTATGTAAGTTACGTGTTATCAGAAATACAACTGCAAGATACATGCTATGAATGTAGGTACCTCTTTAAAACAAATTTCTCGTAACTATATACTTAGTCGTTATAAATAAAATTTAGTTACAGAATAAACACTACTACAAAAATCATATGTTAAGGTATCTAAAAATCACCATTTTTGAAAATACATGGCATTAGATTTTAACCGACTTTAAGATAAAAATACCAGAGTTTAAAATGAAGGCCAGAGTTTATAATAAAAATTTTGTCTTTACCTCCTTATTTCTTGTTCTCATTTTATTGTTTTTTAAAACGTTTGAAAATAATGTTATAAATTATTATATGATTGTAGGTTTAACATAGCTACTGTAAGCATGATGAAGTGCATACTTTGAGCTTAATCCAATTAACACAATCATATTAACAGAGAAAATTAAAATTATTTACTAACGGATATGCCACTAGATTAAGATTTAAAGAATAATTCATCTGTTTATTGAAGAGTACACTTGATGAAAGATTTTGGTTTTTTACAATCTTAAAGTGTTTCTATTTTACTGGACAACTGACTCAACCTGAACTCTGTAAGTGAGAATAAAACACATTAATTTTTAGAATCACCCTCCTTTTGAATCGGTTCACACAAGAAAACTGAAATTTTATCGTTGCTCAATCAGTTTTTTAAAACTGTACTGGAGCAATAATGTTAAAATTCCTCATACAGTCATAGAAATTTATGTAGTATATATTTTTTAACCCATGAAATTAACAAGTATTTAAATCAAACTGGAAGATCAAATCCAAGCTTATCTGCTCTGCCCATACTTTCACACAGTCTCACCGCTCTTCACTGTAAGCTTCAACTTGGTTCTTTGTGACAATCTTCTTTGCATGCTCTGTGCAACTTGACTTTCTCATCTATCTTTTAATGAACACTGCATGAATTTTTACTTTTATTTTCCTAATCACTCTAACTTTAATTTTCTAGGTATAGAGTAGAAGTTTGGTAAATAAATAAAATTAAAAAAATACTTTCAAACTATACAACTTGTACAAGGAAAATTAAAAGGAAATCACTCAATATAAATTAAACTCATACTTCTTTCACATTTGTTTAAACTGTCATTTTACACTTTACATTGTTTGAATGTATACAAAGAGGTTTCTTCAACCAATATTTACTGTTGTGGCTAAAACAAAGTTTTCTTTTTTGGTTTTACTTTCCATGATCAGTAATTGAAACTAAGTTTTTAATTTTTATCGGATAGGACTATTTAAAATTTTTTAATGAACAGTCTGCTATCATCACCATAAAATATTTTAACTTGATTAAATAAGTAGTTCTTTGACAGTATGACATACAAAATAAACAAATAGAAAATATAAATCATTTTTCATTTTAGCATAGGCTAACATTTTTTTAAAGGATTCTGAAAACTTTGCTTCAAATAATGATAACACAACCTAACCTTACTTGGCCGACCTAACCTAACCTTACTAACGCTAATCGGTTGTGGGTATGTGTGGTTGGTTGCAGTGGGCGGGACGCAAAACACAAGCTTCCCCCTGCGCGCGCCATGCCATCGCGGTGGTACACACTGCTCGCTTTGCCCTTCCCCGACCAACAAGTTGGGAGACGAGAGTTTTCCCGAGCGTATCGAAGTCGGGCGGGATATTTCTCAAACCCGATCTGATCTGAGATCAACATGACCTTACAGTTGTGAGCTTAGTACAAAGTACAAGGTACAGTCACCATGAGTCGACCCACTGTACATACATTGGATGCACACTCGTAGAAATGCGGAAATTTGTATATAATAGTAATTTTGTTGTGAAACAAATTGATGGCAAAGCAACTAGCTTATCCATATGTTTACAGATATTAGTTTTGTACAGTTTCAGTTTTTAATAAGAATGTGGTGGCGTCCACCATCAGTCACACCAGCACATTTTTAGGAAATCATTATTTTATGGCCCATATTTATATCTTTCATATTTGCGAAACTTTCTGTTAAAGATTAATATATTTGATTGAAACATTTTATGTTGTTCACAAATCACCTAGTAAAAATACTTTTTAGGTACGGTATTGCCTAGTTCCCATAGTATTTATTATTCCATTTTAATATCCCTCTGTGATTGAACATTATGACGTATTTGAATATTTTTGAATGGAAAAGCATAGGACACCTACTATTTAAAAATAAATACTTCAAAGACCACAGAACCCCATTCAGAAAGAAGCTAAAGACAAGAAATTAATCGATAAGACTTTTGTAATGACATATTTTAATATAAAGAAGTGCATTACAAATAAAGAGGGTATTAAATCAAATGATACCTGAAATCAATTTTGTGTAAATTTGGAAATTGAATTAAATCTAATGAACTATTTGCATTATATTACAAGAATGTAAAAACCTAAATAGTTTTGTAAATCATGAAGTTTTGTTGGATTTGAGTACAATTAATTTTAGCTCTGCATATTGGTGAAGGTTTTACTGTTTCATTTGCTATATAATGGTGTTGATTTCTGATAGTTAATGGCACTGTTCTGCACTAGCTTTCTCTTTACACCAATACTTTACACTAGGAGAAACTATTGTCTTACAGTATTGGTTCTATCTCAAAACGTTTTGTTGAATTTTTATTTAAATATTCACACATTGATCATTTTATACAAACAGTAAATTAATAATATTATAATTTTTGCTGTGAATAAAATTAATTATATTTAATGAAATCAACCATAGTTTCTATTTCTAATTAAGAAAGTTTCAATTCATTACTCTGACCACAAAATTAGGAGCCATTATTTTAATTGAATGAGTTAATTTTAATTAACATATTTTCCTCTCTTCAAACTTAGAGACGGTTTTATTGGAATAATTTTTCCTATAGTTCACACCTTATTTCAAACATTCAAGTTTTAACACAATTATATGGTGGCATGGTGTAGTTTTATTTATATTTATTTTTTATTTGAATTTGCATGCTCAACATTTTATACTATTTTTAACTTTAATAAACAGTTCTCAAATTATTTTATTAGGATTTTTTGCGAAATAAAGAATATAAAACATAATAAATCTACAAAAAATCTAATAATTACTTTTTTATTAAAAAAATAAGTTATCCTAGAAATTTAACGGTAGTCCAAGTATGGAGTTCTTAAATATATTTATATTAATACAGTTTCTAAGCAAAATGTATTGACTAACATTAAAAAACTAAATGTTACAATGTTTGTGTACTACAATTGCTTTGTCTCAATAATTTAGAAAATATTTTGCTTGCATCAGGACCCAAAAAAATTTGTTTTAGCTTGAAAATTTAATAGTTATGTTAATTTAAAAATTCTATTTTTCTAATGAACCTTTTTACCAAATAGATACAATATTTATTCTTTGCAGTAAAAAGCAAAAATAAACACTTGTTAATTTCAACTTTCCACCCTGCAGGAATCGAAGTGCCAAACACTACCGCCACCGGGCGTCGCCCGACTGCAACACTGTTGCCAGTTATGACTCGTCGAGCTCCGAGTCCCGCGGCGGCCTGAACCGCTACTACCGCCAGGCATGGGAGAACCTTCACCAGTCGGCGAGCAGCAAGGTCGCCAACCATCCGCCACTGAGGCGCAAGGAAACCCTGGACCGCGAGGGAGTGCGCGACGGAAGCGAACTAGTCGTCAGCGATGTCTATCCGCAGCAGCGCAGAGAGACGGAGAAGAAACGCCATCACCACCACCACCACCACCAGGGCCAGGAGTGGAGGGGGCACCAGCACTCACGCTCTCCGCACAAGACCCGCTACTGATCACCCTCACACCCTCACCTGATACAAATCTCACACTTTTTTTCAATTTTGATGTTTCAAAGTGGTATAGAAAAATCTAAGGTAGAAAAAGAGTGTACAATGGCTAGGAGTTTTGACCTCAGCTGGACCACCATACTGAATATTGAGAGTTTGTTTTGCAGCTCCCGATGCTAGAAACATTATAGCGTTGAGCCCATTTACGTCACACAAGCTGGCATTGTACCTACTTAAATTTTATATATGCCTTGATATGAATCCTAAATGAGCTATTTTTATGATTTATTCCTTATTTCTCACAATTTTAAAGTTTGAATTAGTGTAAAAAGCTTTACCGTACTGTCCAATAGAAAAGGTAACATGAGTTCTAAATTAATTATTACATATTTCAAAATACCATTCCAAACATATTCTTTTAAAAATTTACTTTTCCTAGAGCAAGAGAAAACCATTTATTATTTGTAAAGAATGTTAAATTTTAAATCCCTTA
This sequence comes from Neoaliturus tenellus, assembly GCA_030545055.2. Classification (NCBI taxonomy): domain Eukaryota; kingdom Metazoa; phylum Arthropoda; class Insecta; order Hemiptera; family Cicadellidae; genus Neoaliturus; species Neoaliturus tenellus. The sequence goes on from CM061531.1 coordinate 255,881,949, forward strand.
CATTTTATAGTTATTTTATTTGTATGATGATAATAGTTATGAGGGTCCAAGTGTTTTTTGCTCAAAATCAACTAAAAAAGGGATATAAATCTCTTAATCACCACTTTTAACAAAATAAGGTTTTGTAAAAATTCATTATGTTAGCCCCAGAACTGCGATTTGACATATTATGATAGATTAATAATTTACCTCCGTCTGCAGTTCCAACTTGTAGGTTTTACAGCTACATATGTTTCGGCAATTTTGCCATTATCAAACTGTACAGGAACAATAAATTAATTTGCTTCAAGAACTTCATTAGATGGTTTAAAATACACTCATTTCACAACACATGACACATACACCGTAACAAACGAAAAACTGATAGGGTTATGTGGATAGGCCTATCAGTTTTTCGTTTGTTACAGTGTATGTGTCATGTGTTGTGAAATGTTTATTTTAAACCAGCTAACAAAGTTCTTGAAGCGGATTAATTTATTGTTCCTGTACAGCTTGATAATAGAAGAATCGCCAAAAGATATGTAGCTGTAAAAACTACAAATTGGAACTGCAGATGGAAGTAAATTATCAATCTCATAATAAGTTTTTGTTCTTGGTTTATAAATTACAATTTAACAATGAAATGTTATCAAGGTTTTATAAATAGAAAATTAATTAGCTGTACAAATTTTAAAACCCTTGTAGGTTTGGAACTACTGAGTCTCCCTATGTTGGATATTATCAAGATACCTCTGTATTACGTAAATGCTAGTGATGATCTAATTAAGTGATTGATAATTTTATTTTAATTCAAATAAAAAAAGAAGAAGATTTATAACATAATACTTGTAATATTTCTCTATTTTCACTATTCCAAGTGATATATTTTGTGAAAGGAAATTTAAAAATAAGGTTAAAGTTTTTAAACAAAATTTAGTATCATAGTTATTATTTCTTAAATAAATAAGTTATTTTTAGAAAGATTTTTATTGGAACTTATGTCTTAAATTAAATTAAGAAATAATTTGTGATAGTTGGACATTATAGAAGAATATTGTATAATACTGTACACATATTGAGATTGTGTGCATTTTAATATAATTTATGTGTGACATATTAGCATAAAAATAACTCTTCCTGGCAATAATTTATTTATGAACATTTTTATTTTAAGTTGATACCGTCCAATAATAGCCTTATTGTTTCACATAGCTATTTTATTGATTTGTAGCTGATGCCAAAGCAATAATCTATAATATATTATTGTATTGACTGTTGAAGATATATTTCTTCTTTATTATATTTCTTTAATCTATATTCTATCCCTAATTGTTTTATGTATATATTAATTTTTTAAGTTTCTACTGTTATAGTAACTTTAATTTTAGGACTAGGCAAAAACACTCATCAAAGGGCAATATCCAATAAAGGGTGTAACTTTAAACATTTCTTATTGATTTTCAAAATGTTTGTTGATTAAAGAATTGAATTTGTTGTCTTGGTGGTAGAAAATACTGCTGGTGTACAAGATCCACACAAAATACACATTAAGGAATGCCTTGGCCATACTTTGAGATTATTAAAGCAAAGTAAGGCCGACGTACATCTTAACATTTACATGCACTCTGGCATCTATAGCTTGTCTATATGAAGGGTACAGGGGAAAAACGATCATAGTCACAAAAACGGTTTTTGGAGAAAAATGAAAAATAAAGTTTACTAATAAATATTTTAATTATGTTTTTGCTTTTAAATATCCAATAGTTTTCCTTCAATCCCCTTATATGTTTTAAACCAGAATTCAAAGGTAAAACTAAATTAAACACATACAGAGAACAAAAATAATATATAATATAATAAAACTACACTTATTTTTACAGAATAAAGATCAAAGTCCAAGTCAACGAAACGATCAAAGTCCATTAGGCCCTAACGTAGTTTAAAATAATATTTTAAACTACTGTATATTATTATTAAATAATACATTTATTAAATATTATTAAATATTAATAATATTTATAAGACTTCTGTTCAAACACGTTCTGTTCATCTTCACTTCCACTAGGCCTACTAATAATTCTGTCCGGATCATCACTATCAAAATCCATCACAACAATAAGTCTTAAAACAGTAATGTTATGCGAACTGCAACATAACCTCAAAGCTAAAGCTCCATAAACTGAATGAAACTAACTAAACAATATGAAATCAGCTGTTGCTGTAGCAATTACAGCTGGACTCTGATCGTTCTTTAAGTTGATGGAGAGGACTCTGATCGTTTTTCCCCAGCATGTATTATTTTCTATATTTTATAATTCGGACTATGATCGATATTCCCTGTTTTCGTTAGTGCTATGTTATAGACCACTTCAAAATCTTTCTGTAGGATTAATATCTCAAAATTTAATTTTTTTGGACTTTGATCGTTTTTCCCCTGTACCCTTCATATGTGATCAGAGTATGTACAAATGATAAAAATTTAATAAAATGACTGAAATAAACAAAAAGCTATGTAAATAGTGAGATTTAGGTAGATATGTTATTTTCAAAAAACTGATTACCGTAATGATGTATATAAACTTTTCTATATCATCAGTGTGTTTTGTTTGTTATGAATTTGGAAGAAATAGACATAAGTTTATTTTATAATTTGTGCTTTTGTATGTATTTATTGTAAAATATACATGTTAGGTTATTCAAACTTTTTCATTTAAAATTCCCAATCATCATAAATACGGTTTTGGGAGGCCGTTTAGTTTCCTTTTGAATCTGGATTTTAATTTAGTCAACAGCAAAAGTACAGTTTAGTATTTCCATGAAACTATTAACTGTACTTTTCAACTTAAGATTTCCTTATATAATTTTTGTCTTCAAAATTTAAAACATAGTATGTGATAAGTTTGAAAATGTAAAATACAAATTAAATGAAAACAATAAAAGTTTTTTATGAGGGGACTTATCCACATTGCAATTTGCTTGATAAATTAAGACAAACTATATTCCTAGTCAATGTATTGTTGTAAAAAAGTATTAGGTTCCACCGAGATTTGAACTCGGATCGCTGGATTCAGAGTCCAGAGTGCTAACCATTACACCATGGAACCTCTTATTGGATAATTAATTTAATTGAATAGTAGCTTTTGTAAAGTTTTCAGAGTGTGCTACCATCTTAATTACTATCTCAAAATAATATCTCTTTCAGTGCTAATATAATTTTGTTAAATATAAATATCAAGTATAATTTTCATTCAAAAACACAGTAGTACTTGATTAACTAAGAGATCTTAAGAGACTTGATTAACTTAATTAACTTGATCTTTCAAATAAGATTGTCTTTTATTATAACCTTTTCTTTCAGTCAATAGCACAATAAACACCTTGTAGAGTAAAATATATATATATATATATTATCAGATTGTCATAACATCATAACAAAGACAGGACAGTTGTCAAAATATTCTTATAACACAAAATAAGTATATTCGAAAAACATAAAACTTGTAATTTATCCACATAAAAAAGCAAAATAATAAGTAACAGGCCCAATTCCACATTAACAGTTAAGTACCACTAAGGCAGTAAAAGTTCTTTCTTAATAGCCAGTTTTTAATATTCTTTAGAAATTGCATGGGTGATGTAAAATCTTTTTAAAAACACTTTAGGCATTTTATAAAAAAATTTTGGACCTATATACCGGGGGTAGGTTTCATATAAAACTAGTTATGGCCTAATAGTATCTTTATTTCTAATATTACACACTTTTTAGTTTGATTTTTCACGAATATGGTCAAGTTTCTCTTAACCCTAAATGCTATTTCCAGTATGTATTGGTCATAAAGAGTTCAAATTTTAAATTCTTTAAAAAACCAACTTTGCATGAAGTTGTTGTGGTTATTTTAGCAATTATACAAATGGTTTTTTTCAGAATTTTAAAGATTTTTAAGAATGACTCGAGTTGCCCCAGACAAGAATACCATATGACTGAATTATAATGAACAAATTTTAATTTGAAATACCTGTGTAATTATTAATTTATACTTGTTTGGAAAATTTTAAGCTTTGTTTTTAATTACCTTCATGTCCTCAAGTATAATTATTTAGCCTATATAGGGTAACCGTTTAATAAAGTGAATAAATAAATGGTTTTATTATTTTCAACTCTATGAAGACCAATATTAAGTTAATCAGAATAGCATTTCCTAATATTGATTCAATACAAATTCGATACAAATTTGAACACAATCACTAATCACACAAAAAGCATCAAACAATTTCCAAAGAGAAAGTTATGAAAACATGGATGCTTTATAAGCTAAAAATTCGTTAAAATCTCAAAATTACCGTTTAACAGCTTTCCCACTTGAGTGCACCGGTTTTCGTGTCATCAGCTGTTTATTTATGCCTCGCTGTCAGTTTGCTGACCCAAGGTCATTCACCACTGATAAGACACGAAGTACACGTACACGAGAGAACTTCTGCGAAGCAAAAATAACAGTAGTCAGCTGTTAAGGTCGTACGTTGGAATTCTTGAGACTTACTTTGTAGACCAGGTAGTGATGATGGAATGCCATTTCTACTGAACCATAGAATAACATGTAGGCCAGGCGAGATACTGGGGTTTAATCTTAAAGCTCTGAATAAAAATCTTTAAAAACTAATAAACAGCATTGTTTATTATTACATCTACAATCTACATGTTTATATAGACTGTTTTTGTTGGACAGATTTCTTACATTATTTCTCTTAAAACAAAAAAAGTTACTTTATAATAAAATAAAATTTGGAATTTTTTTTATTAACAGCAAAAGCTATATTGAAAATTTTATTAAAATTATTGTGTTAATAAACAATATTTAATAAACGCGATTTGTAATGGTGGTGAATGTAGACGGACATTTTTCTATAAGTTAAAGTTAAAGATAATCTTTATCAGTCAAGAGATGACAAAAAAGTATATGTGCTGTAAAAAGTTAACAAAATATTGCCTATAAAGTTACACAATATTCGTCTCGGGCTCAACATTAGAATCCGCCATCCATATTGTCACAGATAAAAAAGATAATATCATACATTCATTAATGTGACACGGTAAGATACTATCAATGTAAGATCTGTTGGGGAAATCTCTTTTTACCGAATTCCGTTCAAAGTCTGAAACAAAAGCCCATTTAAATTAAGGCAGTTACGCTTAGATGATTTCAACAAAGAACTGATTTCCTGGTCCAAGTGAAGAGTTGTGGGCCAAGATGACTTCAGGCGGGCGATTAATCTCAAATTTGGCGTACAACATTCAGCTGGCTGTGGTCCAGGCTTCTTTTGAACTGCGCCTATCCGAACTGCTCCTACGTTGGTTTGATTGGTGTTTGATCTGGGACACTATCCGAACACTGGTTTTATCGGTTTCTGAACCAGCATACTATCCGATGAACTTCTAATACAGGTTTCATTGGTGTTTGGTCTAGCCTGGGACACTATCCTATGAACACATGTTAGATGGTTATTTTGTTAAATACACTTTTCAAACTTCCTACTCAGTTTTTTGTGGTTGTCTGTTCCAGGTAACTATCCAAACTGCTTCTTCACAGGTTTGACGGCAGTCATCCTTTCAAAATTATTCAAATGAAAGTGAGGTTTAACATTTTTATCTAACAACCTTTACTATAAATAGCAAAAATAAATTAATTAATAATCCCCATTTCTTTAATGTTTTAACCTGTAAACTTTAACTTCAACACCTATTTCTCAGAGAAGAACTGATTAATAATATGATCATAAGGATATATTTAAATTATGCCATTTAAAAAAATTCTTTGCTTAGTTTATTTTCCGCAAAAACTATTAATAACACATTGAAATGCTAAGATAAAATTATTGTCATGGAGCTTTTTTGTAAAACTACTGGCACATAACTCAGTGATTTCATCATATATACCAGAATTTTTTATTTACATTTACAGAGATAGAAATATAAAAAAGTATAAAATATTTCCCCTAATATGTTTTTGAAGATTTTTCATGAAATTTAGACTAAAACAATGCTTGTCTTTTGATTTGTGGTTTAAAAATCTCTTTCTTTTTCCTATCAAGACATTATTTTCAGTCTCTAGATCATCGTCACCATGAGGCAGGACCCCAGAGAGGAGCAGAACCAATTATAAAAATACAAATCGGCACGGAACAATTACCGGTTTATTCGACTGTGTGAGATGCAAATTGGTTAATAGGAGATGAAAGGCCCGGAGCGCGGGGGGCGGCAGGGTGTCAGAGGGGGGGGGGGGGGTCAGAACAGATGATCAGCACAGTCAGTGGCCAGCGATGCTGCCGGTGTGCCAGCTGTTGCTTGCTGCAGGTCAGTTACCACCGGGCGAAACTCACGTTGCCTAACGTCACTTCCTTTGATCAAACTTTTTCTTGATATTTTTATTTCAAGAGATTTTTAAGTTATTACAAACCATTATTTTTTCAAAAATTTTATTATCTATGGCGTTGACAATACAAGCCATGATTTGAAAAGTTAAAATTTTATCTGGTCTCAAAAATTTAATTACAAATTGTTAAAATTGATGGCAACTGAGTAAAGTTTTAACACATACATAAATGTATAATAAAGGCCATTTTAGGGTATTATTTCATTTACATTTTGTTTCCAACCGCTGATATAATTTTGTAAATAGTTGCGAAGAAATGCTGGAATGATTGAATCATATTCGACTTTTCATTCAACTATTTTTGTGCAATAAATTTTTTGCAATTTCCCGAATTCAATTGTTACTTTTTTTATATAGATAAAACTACCGTATGAAATTATAGTTTGGATGGCGTTTGTACCTGATGTACCCACACAAGTGTGTCATAATAAAAGATTGAAAGACGAATACGTCAATTTGTATATTTTGTTAATGACTTAGATTACATTAAATATTTTTAGGATTATTTTAACCATCATAGAACATCTCTAAATAAAATAACGCGCACAAACTTTTGTTATAAGATTTTGATCACCTGTATCCCGGAAGATTTTTTGTGATTCCACCGAGAATCGTCCGCCTTAACACCTTGTTTTAATTTCATAAAATGTTTGTGTTTATAATAATTGTCAAGGCAGTTTCACAGTTATCGCATACCGGTATCTAATTTTGAGATTTCTATTACGTTAACAGATAACCGTGGTACTCTTGTGATAGTTTTATGTCCTATCATCCGGGGATTTTACAAAGCTTATTTGATCCGGGGATTTTTAAGGCCACAAATCATATTTTTGAGACATTTAGGGATTTAGCGATCCCATTTCGTCAGAGGCACGCGGGCGCCAGAGGCGTCGACAACATTTTTATTTTAAACATGGGTTTATTAGTTGCAATAAATTAAATAAAGTTATATTGAACATGCACAAACTAAGAAAAATCCTATTAATTAAAATTGGCAGGAAGTAGAAATTTGCATTTAAAACAAACAAACAAAATTTAAAAAGTCAATAACTTAGCCTAAAATAATTAATTGCTTTTAGGTCGGGTTTACTGTGATTGTCTGTAAAGACTTTTAAGGTAGTCGTGTAAAAGTATTCCTAGGACCTAGGACTTTTAAAAATTAAATCATTAAATACCCTTTAACAACTGAGTTCGATACTCGTTAAGAGTCATCTTCACCTCTGGGCCAGTAGCCGATTGTTGCGCAGTCGGCAATGTTAACCATACGGCTTTTAATGCAAAACATGGTATTTTATTAACCTGTTTCGGACGCCGTTTTTCAACCGATTTTCTTTAAACTTGGTAAGTGTTTAGTTGAATAGTTGTATAAGGCCCCTCATGCCTCGGAATTTTGAAAATTCAACAAATATTTCTCTCTGTGACGTCGCAAAGTAACTCGATTTTCCTTAGTAATATTTGTTAAATTCTTAAAATTTCGAGGTATGAGGGACCTAATATAACTGTTCAACTAAGCACTTACCTAGTTTAAAGAAAATCAGTTGGAAAAAGGCGTCCGAAACAGGGGAATAAAATATCATCTTTTGCATTAAAAGCCGTATGGTTAACATTGCCGACTGCGCAACAATGGGCTACTGGCCCAGTACAGAGGTGAAGATGGCTCTTAAGCTGTTGACTAGGCCCTATATACGGCTACCGATGTTAGGAGTATAAATTGAGTTGCTAAACCAAAATTGACAAATATGATAATGGTTTTCTCGCTAGATTGATTACCGAAATTTTAATAAGCCCTTACTTCCGATGTATTTGATATTCTGAGGTCGTTTTTGCTGAGAGGTAGTCTACAATCCAAACGGTTATGACTGAAAACACTTAAGCCTTAATCTAACTACAGTACCCAGTATCGTGTTTCTTGTCAAACATTCTGCTTTACAAATATTTTTCCAAGCAATCGTTGGATAAGAATAGACTTAAATGCGATGAACTTGGAGTATGAACACTTTAAAAATCAGCGCTCACTATCGGTTACTATAGTTATTAATTATTACTTATTATAGGGTTATAATGGAAATTATTGAACATCTAACAACAATTAAACAGTAAGCTTATGCTTAATCTAGTTCTTTACACGCTGAAGTGTGATCATTAAGTGATAAAACTGTGATAATTGTAAAGTTGAAATTAAGTGATAAGGTTTTCATTACAATCATTAAATTTGAATCACTTAATTTTGTAATAAGGATAAATTTTCCTATATGTTTTATAAAAAAAACATTGTGGTAATCCTGGATTTCATAACTTTGACTCAAGTTTGTTGTAATATCCTTTTGCGTGTTTTCAATATCCGTTTTCGCAGTTCCACATTTCAGAGGCACCTTTGCGTGTATTTACTGTAGAAGCAACTAATTTGTTTCTCTAAGAATGTCACCTTTCAAGTTTTAGAAATTTCTTTGCTGTTGCAGAACAATTGAAACCGTCAAAAGCAATTACAAAAGTTTGTTAGAGATAAACAATGTAAGTCATGTTTAACTCTGCATAAGGTTACAGTTTCAATTATCATTTAGACAGATCACTCTGCAACAAAAAATAATATGTGCTATCGAAGAATATTTCTCACTATTGCTTTTATGGATGAGAAATGTTTACGGAACTTGGTTCGTTTAAGTCGCCACCTCGCAAAACTGGCGAAATCGTAATTATTTTTAATCTTTATGATTCTGCTATTAGCCTACACCAATTAGTTTAAAATTGTGATACTAATTTTTTATGTGATTAAAAACGTTACTAATTGCAATTTTGAGTACCTATTAAGTTTAGATTAAAGTTCTGATATTTTTATACAACCCATCACGGCAGACCTGAGCTCTCAGTGAATTTCGTTAGGAATTTAAAATGTCATCGATTTTCCATAAGAATAACACAAGACTGAGAATATTTCTGTCGGAAGTGTCAAGTGTCCGGTAATCCTCATAATGAATGTACTTACCTTGTTTTATTAAATATGTGGGATAAAATATTAATTTTGTTCTTATCACGAAAAACCTTATTATAGTAGAACTTCCATAGTTCAAACAGCTTGATTTGAATGCAAAATAGATTAAGTAACTTTCACAGGAGTGCAAGTTTTTTGGCATGTAGGGTCCTAAAAAAATAAATTTCTTAATGAATTCAGGATTAGACCTCTCCATGCCAACTTTTACCCGTTTTAGGAAATTAGCTAAAATGTTTTCAAAAACTCTAGAACGTTTTTAGTTAAGACCCACAGTTGTATTATCTAACTTATTTGCAAACTCTTTGGGGCAAAATAGACTTTCTTATGCTATGGAGTGTATTTTTATGATGAATATTGCGTATTTATAAAAATTCCCAACCACAAATATTGTTATGGTTGTTAATAATCTAGTCAGTCTGTTAACGCGCAATGACGAGACACATGCAGCTACTTTTCACTTACCTTATAAAGAGTTTTATATGACATTTTAGACCATATCTTGAAAAAACGTTCTTTTATTTGTTTATGAAATTGCCAGAATCTATTTGATATTAACAATTCGTTAGCCGCTACTCCAAAGTAATCTCAGATCAAAAACAATAGACCTCGTAGTTCCTGGCCGGAGGAGATCTGCCAACTCGAATTTGGCATCGGAGCTTTCGATGGCGATTGCCAGGGCAGCGCCGGACACGGGGTAGAAATTGAACAACCATCGGTGATAGATGGGATAATAGGAATGTAAATGGAGAGTATAATCAGGGATAGCTAGATTGGCAAAAACACCGAGTGTTTTCGGATTAAAGGAGTGAATTAGGCCAAATTTGCTAAATCAAACACCTCTCTCAAAAATGTTCACGCCATTGGAGGTTCCTTTTGTAGTTAAAAATATTAGTTCAGCAAAAAATTTCTGAATAACATGGTATGCTGTCGTAGTGGAATCTGTATTTGTTGTCTGTTTTGCTTGAATGTAAATAGACCTAAAGGTTTAATTTTATTGATGCCCAAGAAATTCCTCCTTTGGCGCCTCTGTTAATTCCCACACTGAAGTGGATTATCACGTTGACATCTACATTCTGTCCGTTAATGTTTTAATTGATCGAGAACATCGATTTTTCAACAATCGTAGAGATGGTCGAAGTGATCGCAGAGCATTAGTGATGAAAACTACAATCAAACACTCATTTCTCAGTGGAATTATGATTAAACTCAAACTTATTTATACTTGAGAAATGCTATAATAGTCATGTGATAAAACGGCTGTTTTGCTTTTTATATTTTATTACTATTATTAATTGATTTAGTTTAGTTTGTATTATTAGTTGTTGGTACGCATAACATTAAATAAAAGTAGTTTATTTAGGTACGTGTCTTGATAAATTTGAACTTTCTAGGACACTTCCTTCGAGTAATAGTAAATATTGCTTTTGGAATTTTCAAAGCGGGAAACCACCTTTACCTTTATTAAAGAAAAGCGAATTGCAAAATATGGAGTTGTAAAATATTTATTATTAATAATACACATTTATTTATTAGAAGAATAAGAAAACGTAACAAAAATTAAAGCATTTTCTTCAAGATTTGCAAGTTTTTCTTAACAACTTTCAAAAATGTAACAAAAGTATATTACTTCATTCTCTGTTGGGACGGGATATAGCAATACTAACCATCTTCTATAGAAAAATAAACAATCAACCTTCATTGAAAAAAATTATTAGTACACTAAAGCACTTACAAATTGTATCTAATGTGTCATGTAATAGCTCATTCACAACTAAACGGCCCCCTTATCATTTCAATAGAAGCCGCTGCGCAAATCAGTAATAATATTTGATGTTAGTCAATGTTATGTTAGTTACGATTACACAGGCAATTTGTCAACGATAACGATTATGATAATAGTATTCGGGTCAATTTGTGCACTTGGCGATTTTCTTGATTTAGGACTCGTTAACCTTAAGACTCAGCAATGATAACATATAACTGACCTTCTGTCTGATACCAACACTCAAGATCATCGTCCGCTTTATGGAGATAGCGGTTGCGGCCGGTAGCTCGGACAATCTCGGTCTGCGATCTTGGCCGTGTATTCCCCGGGGTCCTTATTATCATTCTACTTCAGTCATACACTATCTCTCTATACAATTAAATTTCCATTGTTTACTTTGTACTTTTCATACTATTTTTATCATTCCTTTTTAAGCGTCTGGAATTTTTTTTTAGAGATTGTCTTCTTTTACTGGACATTAAGATCACAGGTCCGTTGGCGATGAAACGAAAATTCTGCTTAGTTCGTCTAATTTTGCTTTTTTAAAGATCAACTTAGCAACACACAGCATTTTTTTTTTTTAATAAATATGGCAAGCCTATAATTTTAATAGAACAAATTATTGTTGCATTATTTTTTTTTACTTGATGATTGTAAAGAGAATTTTTTTTACGAACGTTTATATTTTAAACGCAAGCAATTAATTTACAGCTAAGAAACCTAAAAATTGTTGAATGCAAAAAATGAAATATTTAAAATATATTGTTATTGGTTCTAGAGAAAAAACTCTGTGGTGAGAATTAGGAAAATTATATGTCTACGTGTGGTTAATACGTAAAATCCATATATAAACTTCATAACATTTAACAAACTCTCAAATCTTTTACAAAAAAGTTTTTACAAACTGACCCAAGTGTTAATGCCATGTAAGGGTAGTTTAGTTTCAAAATTTCTCTTAAAAGACCACCCGGGCCCGGAAATAAGACGAGCTTAACTTAAATTGGATTTCCACTTCTGGCCAATTGAATCTTCTTCCAAATGGTAGAAATCTCTCAGAATAATCGTTAGCTAGGTGTTTGATTGTAACCCACTTAGTGGAATATTGAGCATCAGCAATCAGAAAAATATAAATTTTTCTTCAACTTGGTACAATTAATTTATATACAAATCGTTGTCCTTTATTAATTAATCTCCTAGTGCTTTATAACTCGGTCTTGCCAACGGTTGTCATATTTTACTTATTTAATTTTTAATACTTTTTACGTCATTTTTAAAATTAAAGAGTTAATATGTCATGCACGGGTCCAATTAACACCATGTCTAGGTACTGCAAGTATAAGAGATGGATTTCATTTAAAAAAATGTTGGTCACACGTTTCAAATTTACTTCTAGGGTTATAACACCACTTCCTTCAACTAGTATGAATAAAATTTCCTGAACACCATTTTACATGTAGTTTTACCTTGAAACCAATATAGCATTTGGAAGGACAACTGCAATGTTGCTGCGTTTTTTAATTGTTAGATAAGATTTTTACCTGTTCAATATCCTTTTTGTTATATCTTCCTTTCGTTTTTTTTTTAATTCTACGAAATCACAGGAGTGAACATCAGATAAAACTGATAGTGTGGTTTTTACAGACCTTACATACGCCATTCCGTAGTCTGCTAAGTGCGAGTGAGTTGGCGTGAGTGTGACTCCATATGTTTGTCTTCCATCTCCATCACCTCGAGGGCGGATGACGAGCGTATTATTGGTCAAAGTCTGTTTAACCTTTGGCCAACATCGTGTGCATAAATTACACGGACACATCAGTTAATTATATATATATATATATATATATATATATATATATATATATATATATATATATATATATATATATATATATATATATATATATATATATATATATATATATATATATATAATATTTATAAAATTGTTTCCGAATCGGAATCGCTCAGGCGGTTCTATTACACCGATTTGCATAGTTTATGCCTTAAATTAAAGGTACAGTATTCACATGCAGATGACGCAAGAACAGTACAATCACACTTTTCTGTTATGGCTAAAATTGTTACTGAGACGAGATAAATATCCTCATGACATTTATTAACAAACTATTTAAGGCCTAAGAAAGCAATTACAGCTTACAAACAAAATTAATTAAAATAATAATCATTACTCATTGACTTGCAAATCGAGCAATCATGATTGAACCACATTGATAAATTAATTTACTCATTCATATTAATTTTTCAACTTTATTAATTTAAGAGAGATTGCTGAGATTATTAATTAAATTCCTATGAAGTGTTAGTAAAATATATTTAAGTGAAATTAATTCGAAATATGTTAAAATATAAAGACGATCTTAACATGCCCTTTAGGTGAATTTCTCCACTGATTTAGTTGATAATGCTGTAAGCCTATGATTGTGATAATCTCGGTACATATAGAGCAAATTTAATTCTGTATATTATTTTAGTAGATTTAGCCTATATTTTATACATAATTACAGAGTTAACCGAGCCATGCTCTTTGGTTTTATTTAATTTTTGTATACAAAGAAAAAAATATTGTATTTAAAAAAAGTAACTTTAACAAAACTACTTTGTTGCTATATAGGCTAATTGGTCTTATGGGTTACCATGAAGGCAAAGAAATAACAATGAAAGGCAGGCTAAACAAAAGTAAAAGGATGCTACTTTTAAGCATTGATTTTTAAACAGTTGTCACATGTAAAAAGGGGTTGGTTGGCGGAACTTTAAAGCATAATTACCATGATACAATTTTAAATCTTAGTTTTGGATAAAAAATATGTTACCGGAGGTTGAGGCTTTTTTATCTTATTTTTCACCAAAACACTCTCAAAGTTCAAACAAAATCCACCCGGGAAATTTCGTGATCGATGGAAAACAAATTGCCACAGACACTACTTGTACTACAGTATAATAGGAATATGTCTGTTTACAAAATATTTTAAAACCATTCGTAATGTTATGGTATTGTTAAATGTTTTAAAAATTATCATGTAATAACAAAGATATTGTAATTAAAAAAAAAGGCGCAAAATGGAGAGATTAAGTTGGAGAGGTCAAGAAGGAAAGATGACACGAATTATTATAAAAAAATTATAAATTATGTAAAAGTTTTATTAAAAATAATAAAATATCTGCAGGTTATGACTTGAAAAAAAGGTTCTAGCTGTATCTTGTACTTTGTAAAGGAAATTTTTCAGGGGGAAATATAATAATTACAGTCTTTATAAAACTGTTACAGAAAATTCTATAATCCTCGCAAATTAGGCCGATGTCTCAAATACTAGTCAAGAGTTGTTTATTTATTTGGTTTCTCATTTTAAAACTTGATTAGTCCCTTTTATAGTCTTTTATATTGTTTTATAATATTCAAACCGAATCTATTTGCCTGACAGTAAAGCCTAATGGTTTTATCAAATAGCTTATGTCCACTCAACGATTGAAACATACTATAGAAAGAGTTTACTGAACGCTTTGTGCCAAGGACCCAAAATACTACGAAGCTTTACGTTCCTTGACATTTGAATAAGTAAACAACATATTTATTGTAACGGTCATTGTAATTAATCGGACATTAAATTTGAACTGTTATTTTAATAAAAAACAAGTTTGCTGGCGAAAGTGATTAATTAATCACTTTAAACGGTAAAGCGCAGTTCGGTTAAAGTAATAAATTTGTTTTAATATTAATCACTTTGGCCGGTTATTATACCGACTTCGCGGGTAGGCCTATGATAATTTTCACTCAGTATTGTAGGCAGGTTAGGTTAGGTAAAGCACATAAAGCACGTTGACCAAACTCAGTTGGATATTATGTGTAATTTCTGGTTAAAGTGATAAATAAAATTCTATCATCATATTGACTAAACTTGAATGGTTATTATATAGGTATAATGACCAGATAAATTGTTAAATAAAGGATTATTTATTTCTTTGGCCGAATTCGCTAATTAGAATACATAATATAATTTAATTAATTTAAGAGAGCTGTTATATGTATACACAATAACAGGTTATTATAAATAATGAATACATTTCTCACTTCAATCGGAACATATTAATTAAATCAATGTAATTAAATGTTTTAACTAAATTAGTTTTAACCGAAAAAAAGAATACAGTTTTACGGTTTTGACGTAACAATATGATCAGAAACACAGTTTTTATATAAGTAAAAAAATAATAATTTCCTTGGAAACAATTTTGGAAACACACCTAATTTTCAAAACATGACATTAAAGAACTTTAAGTCACTAACTTATATACTTTCTGTTCCAATTTTGGCCTTTCGCAATATATATATATAAATTACAGTGTTTTGCTAACCCCGGCCGTCTCCAAAAGGGTCCAAAGCCTTGCTTGATTTGAATGTGCTTATGAAATTACCCTTTACCCTGCTACCTCGTTAAGTTTGTTTTTACTCTTACAAAAATAAACGCCCTTGAATGCATGCAGCTAGGGAAATTTCATACACAGTTGCAAGGCTGTGAAAACAAAAAAGAAAAGTTTTGGTTTAGGAAGGTTCTAAAATTTGTAAATATTAATGTTGTAGTAGTATTAATTTTTTAATAATACTACTGAAGGCCTACCTTAACATTGCATATTTTTATAAAAAAAAACTATATATATATATATATATATATATATATATATATATATATATATATAAAAATATATATATATAAATATATATATATATATATATATATATATATATATATATATATATATATATATATATATATATATATATATTAAAAATAGGAAGAAGCCCAAACAAAGTATAAATTATTATTTCGATTGACTAAACATTAAAAGTGAATATACATTTTCGCATAACAAGAGTTAACTATTATGTTCATGTAGAGCCTATGTAAATTATTTTCGTTAAATGGTGAAAATTGGTGAAATTGACCATGAGACTAACTGACTATTATTCTATTCTATTAGCTTTATGTAAACAACAAAACTGATATAGCTCTCATAGTATACGAATACATGCGACTGGTTTCTTAGGTATTCTAATAATGGACCTTGTGTCCATAAAGTATTGTCCTGATTTAATATCTTTGCTGTAATAGAAACCATAGAGCCACATGCATCTTGCACTTTTCGTTTTCAAGCGAACTTAACAGCGGGCTAAAGGCATAGAGCCTGCGCAGTCAAGTAACTTAGCTGTTGCGGTACCGGTAATTACCGGAATACGTTTCGTATTGTTATTGTTGCACGACCATTCTGAGGTCTTGCGGGTCAAAAATGCATCGTGCAGTGCTTCACCTGCTGCTGCTCCCATTTTGCCCCTTTATTTAAGTCTGATAAAAGTTAAAGGGGTTTTTAATGAAAGATAAAGGCATGGATTATTAGATTCGCTTTTTGATTGTTTTATATTTTAAATCCAAACTAAGTTTTGATGGTCTAAAGTTTATCAACTTTGAACCTTTATAAATTAAAACGTTATCCTACCAACGTTTTTATACTAGGCCTATTCGGTTTCTTTACTAGGGCAAGACTTTGTGGACACCCAGTATTTTTACAAATATATTTTCTTTTAAATTAGAATTTATATATGTGGTCGCCTTCAAAAGTAAGTTGTGCAATCTATATAATTCTGTAAGCCGAATTTCTTGAGCAAAATTGTGAGCATTATACAAATCGCAGAAAGATGGGAGGGGTCTCAAATCAAAGGTCTCGGTCCCATAGACGAGGGAAAACTATCGGCGTGTCCATAATGTTAACAGGAAATGAGATATCACGTAAAACGTCCTCCATAAGAATAGCATGGGGATTCGAAAAACATCTGTTTTGTGTAAATTAAAACATGTGTTATGGTTTAATTTTAAAACGAGACACAGATGATAAAATTGAGTGAAGATGATAAAATAATTCACCCCAAAAGAGAAGCAATCTATATATAGCCTATAATTCTGTGAGCGAAATTTTTTGATTAAAAAATTGAGAGCATTTTGCAACTCGCAGAAAGATGGTAGGGGTCTCAAATTAAAGGTTTCGGTCCCATGCTTGAGGGAAATTATCAGCGTATCCATAAAGTTACAAGGAAATAAGAAATGGCGTAAAATGTCCTCCATAAGAATTGCTCGGGTATTCGAAAACCGATGACTGCTTTGTGTACATTAAAACGTAAGTTATGATTTTGGATGATAATAGGTCTATTGAGTGAAGAGCTATTAATAACCAAATGACATAACATATCTAGAGTGGTAATACTATAATAAGACGTTTTGAGGCTTTGTGCAACTAAAATTTCTACTAGGAGCGTTACCAACCTTACAAACTATTAAAAATGGACTGCGGTTTTTTACTGTTATGTTATAATAATTTAAATTGTAAAAAACTGAGCCTGTATGCAAATAATGAAATAAATTCTGATCGTGATGGGGACGCAGTGAGCGATGAATTTTGGTTTGAGAAACAACGCCTACCTTATTTACATTGAAACAGGTTTTTGCTTTACTTTATGACGAAAAGTGTCAAATGATCATATTGAGTGACGATGATACATGTGAAACTTAAAGTATATCAGTCAACGAAAGTTTGGTATTCTGTTACCTGAATTTTCTCAGAAACCTTTTGGTCATTTCATAGATTGTAGAGTTTTTAGGAGAGAGTTAAAATAAAAGTCGTTTGTCCTACATACTAGGGAAAAAGTAGCAGGTCAAAAACTTTATAACAAAATGGGAAAGAAAGATATTAAGAAAGATATGTAGGAAACATTATTTTCTGAAAAGTTCTCCTAAGAGATTTTCCATTTTTTAAATATGCTTTGTTTACACAAAATCATGAATTTTGATTTGGGGGGACGAATATTAACAGGTAATAAAGATTATCTATTTTGAGCGGCTGTGTTTAAACTTGGTGAACAAAATAAAAAAAATCTGACAGGAGCTAAGATCTATTCAATTTTAGGACAAACAAGACAATGAAATGGGTATGATACAAAGTATTGGAAGTTAATTGACTCTGAAATGGGTGCTGAACATCCGTCATGTTTTTTCTCATTGCCAATTTTCTATGTTATTTTACAAAGCCGTCATAGATATGAGGGACTATGATTTCTTGCAAAACATATTTTTCATAGATCGATATAAGTTTAACAACAGACAGAATGAAGCATTCACAAACGGGTGGCTTAATAGTAGGCCTACAGGATTGTAAAGAGTGCTTTGGGGGCGAACAGCCTGTTCAAACGGTATTGTTAAAATAAATTAAAATACAATTTTCTGGAAACTTTCATAGTAAAGAATTGGTGATCCACTATGGTTCATGCTATTTTAATTTTATGATTAGGGGCTTTTGCCCCTATGAGCCACTAGTACTCGGTAATTTCCCCAATTTGTGTAAACACTCATTGCGTCTAAAATCAACTTACAATTTAAGTCGGAAACTGAGAAGGACGATTCCAGCGTTAGAGCCGGTGAGGGCGGGGAGAGGTGAGGACGGGGGGGAGTATGGTGCGAGACACACATGGTTTACACTTTGAAACGTTATCGGTAGTTTTGATAAAACCGATATTGTAACATAAACAAAACCAATGTCTCGGAGATAGCTACAAACTAAAAAAAGAAAGAGAGAAACAACAAACCGTAAAGTTGAATCTGGTTTGAGTCACGGCAGAAAACAACTCTGGCACGAGGGGAATGTTAGTTTTTACAGGTCAAGCAAAATAGCAGAAATAGATTGCAAAGCTTTGGAATGTATACGGCAATGTGATATTCACTTCGGTACAACTAACTATGCAAGGAAACAAAACGTCTATACTCAGAACATTCTTCATTGTTATGTGGTGGATTTTACAAGCAGAAAAACGTATGAGGTTGTTGGCGTTGTACTTACGGTTAACCTAATATTGGGAACATATTATTTTCTTTTTATAGATATTCTGAGTTTTTTTTTTTTTTTTTAATTCCATAAAACTGATGACAAGCTTTCTTATAGAAACCCGAAATTTTAATAAAACCTTTCTTCAATGTGGTATTATTATGCTCTCATGTGAAAATAAGATTTTGCGAATTAAAATTTACAGACCATAAAAGCTTATGACATTCCAAAAAAATTAAAACTTAAAAAATTTGCATTGTTTTTAATTTATAAGTTGCACACTGCACAGGTTAAATAAAAATTTGTAATAACATCAAAAACTGTATATATTTTCTGTTAAATGTTTACGGTACAGAATTCATGGTCATAAAACAAATTATCAATCTTATTCGTTTTTATTATTTTTATATATTCGTTTTTTATGTGTTTACACCAGGGGCATTTTCCCGTTTTGTTAGGGAACGGCACAAACCCTGGTCCTGTTACCATCCATCGACAACCAGTTATTACACAGCACCATTATTTCATACACTTGATGACAATGCTTTAATGATATTATTTATTTAATGACAGTTAATACAGCAACAGTCCGGAATCCTCTCCGCCGGGATTAGAACCTCTGAGGGGCCCAATTTTTCAATCGAGTGAGTAGTGAGTTGGTGAGTTGGCTTATTCGCCAAAAATTTACATCAACCCTTATAATTAAATAAGAATGAAGGTAACTTTTAAGGTCTTTTAAAACTTGCGCATCCAGTAATTAATATTTTTCAGCAGTATTTCAAGGGATTGTTTTATTCACCATTGTCGCATATATGTATAAAAATGTATTTTGTGCAAAAAATCTCACCAACTCACCCGTTTTCACTCACCTAACAAATCGGTGGTGAGTGGTTTTGGTGAGATAATCTCACGTGACGTTGAAATTTCTTCTTCATCATCTCGATCTCGACAGGAAATAATTCTATTTGTCAATAACAACTTTTATACTTTTCAAATCGTCGAGGTTATGTTTACTTTAGTTAAATAGCCTAAAATGTATATTGATACTTACAATTGTGTAATTAAACATTTAAAATAAAATAAGATTGCAATTATGTTCTAAATATAACAATGCAAGTCATTTAGAATCTTTAAATTAATAGAACTGGCAATATTTAATGTTGTTATTGTTTTGACGGTTGAAACCGGATGCTAACATAAACTTCAATTTTACCATCTCGAGCCAGTCGGTAAGGAGCAAACTAGTGAGATGTAACTCACGACTCACTCGATTCAAAAATTGGGCCCCAGGTGTGGAGGTGAGTCACTCGGTTATCCAGTCAGCATTGTTACGTAAAACCAACAAAACATAAAGACCCAATATTACTTACAGTATTTATGGTTTTTTTTAATAAAACCTTGCTATAGTTCAATAATATTGGGTAACATCTATGATGTTTCTTAACTACGTAAACGTGAGCAGGCCTATTCAGACCCTCATGGAATTCTTATAAAAAATAATCACCAAAATCCACTTTATTTTCTAAGTCGTTCCTATACACAGATCTGCTATGACGATTGTGTTGGTCGCAAATTGGTTTTACAAATTGCAAATACTTTTAATTAAAGTAGACTTTTACTAAGTAACAGAAGTAATGTTAATCGAAGTAACTGGTCCTACAGAACAAGAGAAATGTATTATAAAGGATGTCACAAAAATACGAGCCGGTACCGTATCTATTCATATTCGCATTATGTACATAAAAATTAATCGGATATGTTCAGTAAATTTTTTTTCGATTTCGGCTTTTAAGCCGAATTTTCTTTTCATTTGATAATTTTAATTTTTTTGAAGAATTGTTGTACAGTATTATAGTTCATATTTAAATGTATAATATTATTTTTACCATGGTTTTTTTTTAAATGGTGTCAATTTTTATGTTAAAAAGCAAATCTTTTAAAAACGGTAAATTTTAACAAATTTTATCAAGACATAAAACATTGTAAATTTAATTAGCCTATCTACTAAAATCATAAATATGATACAAATATCACCAAATATCGAATAAAAATGACGGAATAAATGCGATTTATTTATAAAAATGTCAAAATACACAATAGTTAGGCAGCGAAAAACGTATTTTTCAGAAATTGTTCGCCGCGGTTCCAGTTTAAGCCTTGGAGTAATTATATGTAAGGAGTGGCCACGCGGGGCTAGAAGCGTCGCCCCGCGCTCGTCGAGTGGCGAGGGGACCGAGTCATTGAATCATGGAAGTTTAAGTGTAATTATTTGTTTTACATGACAGAATAAATTTTAGAAAAATTTTTAAATAATTTGTTAATTTTTAGGTCTATATTTATCAAGTTGAAAAGTAACTGTGTTAAGGCTATCTATGTATTTTACAAAGGTCGACTAACAATTTAATGCTATTATAAAAAAAAATTGTAATCATAATTATTAATTTTTAATTAATATTAACAAACCATCCTAATTGTGCTGATAACCTTAAAGGGTAGTTGTTCTTGTTCGAACTTATAGTCTACTAAGTTGTTAGTTGTATATTTGACGAATAATCGTCTATTGCTTATAAATTAGTTTTAAGTTATTGTACCCTATATTCCGTACTTCTTACTGTTTAATTATGCCATTTTTACTAACCCATAAATAGTAATTAATTGTATGCCAATAAATTACATCCAATATAGTCTATTTGTAAATGATTCTGAAAATCACTTAAACATACGTGTTAAGTTAACATAACATTTAAACATGGTTATTTTGTAAACTTAACGAATTATAATAAGCAATTTACATTCAAAAATATCAATTCTTATATTATTTTGTTGAAAGTATTATACTACACAATATAATTAATTTTACAGTAACACATAATTATTGAGATAATTTAAATTTCGTTTTTATGTATTAAAATCATCTCTTCAATACAGATCTTTTACTTTAATGTCCTTTTATAAATTAAAATATATCTTTTATCTAAAACAAAATTATATCACTGGATAGAGAATTTAATCCTCTTTAAAAATGCAAAAGCTGGACTATGTGATTTGCCTGGTGTGCTCAGGATTTTAATTCAAAGTTGCGGGCGTCGCGTTTTTTCCTATCACTCCCGTGTTACAGCGGCGGCACCATGCCACTCTACGGCCGGCCGTGCCACTCTAGTGGAGGGGAGCGGCCGGCTTCACTTTAGCACGGTATATCCATAAGGATGTGGCCACTCCTTATATATTATTCCTCCATGGTTTAAGCGCGTTTCAGACGCGAGCAAGACGCCGGGCCGCGACGAAGACGCTCGTCGAGACAAATCGCATTTACTGAACTCTTCCTGGTTCGATCTCTATGGTCTGGGTATCAGTGGTTTGATAATTAAATTTGACAGCTTTTTTGAGCTAAAATTTGTTAAATGTTACATTTTAAAATATTTTTGTTTTCAACATAAAATGTCCGTCATTTTGAAAATACATACAAAAATAATATTTTTTTCTTATAAATAGACATTTGTGTTAGAAAGGTCCATGCCATATATGAACTTAATGTATACAACGATTCGTTAGAGAAATGCGTGTAAAAAACAAAATACAGTAGCGGCTAGCGGCTTATCAAAGTCGAAATAGGACAAATTTTACTGAATTTTTTTTAAATTTATTTTCATGTGTAGGATGCAAATATGAATAGCCAGTCTCATATTTTTGTGACGCTCTGTATGAATAGTATATACATTATCAATAATTTAGTATATAATCAATAATTAAATACGGTTGTTTACAATAAACACGGTAATGTTTTTAGAATATAACAACTTTACATTAAACACTGTTTTTGTAAACGCCGTAGTTTGTTTACCGTAACAATATGAACTTTCTTTTGACATTCACTCAGTCACGAAGATCTATTGTTATCTTTATTGATTATCAGATAATCATATCGATAATTAATTGCAATTAAGTGGCTTAAAAAGAGCTTTGAAATTAAAAGTAGAAAGAAATCGGTTCAGGTTCTCATTGGCATTTCAAGAGTAGAGTCAACAGAGAATGGACGATTGCAGTTGCGATTATATTTCCTGCTGCCATTCTCCTTTGCCGTTCAGAAGGAAGAACTAATATTTCATTTAGTTCCATAAAAACTCACAACTAATTAACCAACTGCCTCAATTGTGGTTTTGTGGTTCATTCATAATTATTTTTATTTATAAAAAATCTTTATTTCTTTATAATGTAGGCTACATAAGTATAAACAATATTACGAAACAAGACTCTTTGGAAAGTTATAAAATCCAGCCGATATCAAAGCAACATATTGGTACCTAATTAAAATTTTCATAAAACAAAAGAATATCACTCATGTGGGGCATGTTCTAGATTTTTTAACAAGATACATCTGAAATTTCTAAAATATTAGTTACTGAAAATAACTAGCGAAGAAACTTCCAAACTTCCAAGAATGAAAAACATATCCTAAAACTGGAATAGAACCTACGTCAACCCTGAGACGTTGGCCAGAAGATGAGGCGATGCACCTGGATTGGGGAGCAAAAACATTCGCTTCACTCGCAACTCGAACTCGTCATATTAAACAATGTGCGTTACAATAAAAACAATAATGTTTATCAATTAATTTACAAAGCTTTGCTCAAAAATATTTATGAGGTTCTTGAAAAATATAAATACAAATTAATGAATAAAAAATTACCAAGGAATTTTCTATAGCAAATTCCTTTAAAATTTTTCTTGTTGATCATTAGGAGCTTTCAAAAACCTATATGTACAATTTGTAATTTCAATAATCATTTCAAAGCTGTTCTATAGGTATAAGGGTTGAATATTATTTTTACTCACAACGGTTGGTATCCTGATTACTTTGAACAACCATAAAAAGTCAAACCCCACCAGTGAGAGAAAAAATGCTCAACCTTTCCTTTTCGCTCAAAGTTAAAAATAAGATTCGTTAAATTTCAATATACCGTTTTATATCAGAACGATGATAATGCATTTTACCTGTGTAACCTTTTTAATATAAGTCTTAAATTATTGTATAAAACCGTTTTTAGAAATCGATGTAAGTTAATGTCACTGTATTGAAATAATTTTTTGTTCACTATTATTAGGCCTAATAACTGTGAAGAAATAGTGCAATATAAAATATTTTTATTTATGTCGTAATTTTTAGTTAGATTTTTTAGTTATTTTTAAATAGTAGGCCTATTGACCGGAAGTTGTTTCTTTATACGGAGTTAGGTATTATAACTAATTCTTCCATCTTAATTTATAACATTATATTTCTCTTTGACATGACAACTAATGAATAAGAAAAGAGATATAAAAATGCAGATGACGATATAAATTTGCATGATTCCTTCACAGAACTAGGTCAAGTGATACTTACAGGACATCGGCTGAACAAACCCCTTCCGGACGCTTTTTGTTGTTCCTCACTTTAGCAGTCTTTGATAAATGGTTGAGCGGATATGGAAACTAAGTTTGGATTAATTAAGGCCATGATTTGATTAGAAAAGCCTTAATTTTATATAATAAATTATTACCCACAATATTTTTTTTATAACACAATAAAGCAGAATTTAATTTAAACTAAAAACGAATGTTAAATCGTAATAGTAGTGTAATGAAACGTCTTTCTAAGGTGAAGATCATGACTATAAAATATCCTACATAAGTTTGTTCCTTGTAATCCGCATGAGGGGATTTCATTCGCCTTTAACTCCATGAGAGTCATGCGATGTAGCGAGTTTTATATTGTTGGAGGATGAAATCCTTAACCTTCACCCAAAGGAAATGTTCGCCACCGCAAACAGTTAACCTCAATTTCGTTTGAATTTTTTTTTTCAATTAAAGTTCAGTTCCCAATTTCCTCGACTAGCCCACGCACAACTCGCTGCACGTTTGTATTACGCATCACCAAGAAAACTGTCTGAAAAACTTATCTCTTTATGTGATAAAACAGAATCGCTGAGTGAAGATAAAACCCCAAAATAATCTATAATCAAACATATTAATGTAAAAAATATTAAAATGAAAAAGCAGTATTTTGATATTAAAAGAAAAACTATGCTAATGACATACAGATTAATCTTGGGCTTTCCGACAGCTCTAGTATCATGAGGTAAAGGTAGTTTGGAGACAAAGACAGAGTCATAAACTGTGCTGTAGAAGTACGGCATTACGGGACTTCATCACATCAAAATGTTAAGTTAATTTTTCCCCAAAATGTTCATTGAGTTAAAATTTCCATATTCTTCTACCCTAAAGTAAGGAACCCATATTCTTTTACCCTAGTTTTCGCGCTCTATTGCAATTAAAAATATCGAATGGCTAATAATGGAGAGAGGTTAGCAATTAAATTACAGTTATCCTTGCGTGAAATTCCGGCACTTTTTATATGCAGGTGAACCGCATCGGCTTATTAGCGTGACTTTAGATCCAAGGGGAGCGTCCGAACGATCTTTTGGTCTCAGTAGTGTGTTTTGGTTACTTCTGGACCGGAAGTCGTGCCATCTGCCCGAGCAGCTGCTCGAGCAGCTGGCGCCAGCTGCTATGTCACATAGCTTCCGGTGGGGGTTAGAGTGTATATATGAGATGCTGTAGTTATATTTTATGCCATATAGGTCGGGGTGGAGATGGCGATAGTGTTGGCGTTAGGGTGAAGTGAATTTGCGCATAAAATTAAAAGTTAGTTTAAAATTGAAATTCGTTGGTGTTAACGAAACTCTAACAGTTGAACAAAAATTAAGAGTTAGTTCAAAATTGAAATTCAAACTTATAATTGGGATCTGGAAAATATGTCAAGGTCATCCAGAGTAAGTTTTAAAAAATTCTATCCAACTATCACTAGAAATAGTTTTAAGTTGAAGTAGTTGGTGATAGCGGGATAATTGATTCGTGCCATGGGAGAGGTGTTTATCGTATGAAAGTTGGCGATCGAATGAGAAACGCCGCCTAGGGAGAGGGCTTATAAAACGGCAACCTCCCCCCACCACCCCTTCCCCCACTCCTTTAGACCAATAACCGGTTGCCGACACTATGTGGTAAAACTGAACCAGACATGGCGGCCGCCATGGATAATTCTAACCTCAAATCTTAGCTCAGCTGAAGAGAATAGAGGAGCATGAAGTAGGAATTGTGGTGACAGCGCTTATATGAGGAATAGTAGGGGTAAAATAAAAAAACTTGTTGAACACAGTCGATAGGTGTAACAAGTTCAAAGTTGTTGAATTGTAACATAGAATGTAAAATGTTGTAAATAACATTATCATCAACATTAACCTGCGAAGTCTTTGAGTATAATGGGTTAAAACTGTACTTCTTCCTAATTCTATTTAAATTAGTTCTACACTTTGAAATTGAAGGTTTAGAAGTACTTTGTAATATGTGTTGTGTTCGCAAAAGCTTTAATTTTAAACATTGTGCAGTCATTATAACCGATGTGTTAAGTTCAGAAGTTAAAAGAAGACTGAGATATAAAATGAAGTGTAAAAGAAATTGAAACAGAACGCCAGAGTAGTAATTTTATAGGTTAGAATTTACGAAGGCTATTCCATGGATAATTCTAACCTCAAACCTAGTAAGTGAAGTAGTCATAACATAAAACTAACGAGAGATGATGACCGAGCGGATGCGAGGCAATGAATGTTTGTAGCGCGATAAACTACCCACCTTTATAGAGGCAATAACTCCAGCCAGATGGCGGCAGATGGCAAGCAAATGACTGGTTGACCGACTTTCACCTGAGTAGTAAGAGAAGTAGGGTTCTGTGTCTATCCCTACTCTTTGGGGTCAATGACCGACCGGAAAGGTCAATGACCCCCCCCCCTCCCCCCCCTCCCCCCCCCCGAAAAAATGGAGCCCCCCCCCCTTCCCCCACTCGTTCCCCTACTCCTCTGGGTCAATGGCCGGTCACCACCTTTCCCTACTCCTTCTAGGCCAATGACCGGTCACCACCGGTTGCTGACTCTATGTGGTGAAACCAGACCAAACATGGCAGCTGCCATGGATAATTCTAACCTCAAACCTGCTGCGCATACAACGAGTTCTCCGGACCGGAATCAGTCCATGCTATGCGCATGCGCCTAGTCCTGTATTACTCACTTTAGCGCTACTGCACATGGATAATTCTAACCTCAAACCTTGGTTTTGTGTTGTTGCGCATGCGCCGCTCCCCACTCCTTTGCCTTCCTTTTACACTGCTGCGAACTGGACTGGATTGAACACTGTACTGGAGTGAAACAACTTCCCCCACTACTCGAGAATCCGAGGAGCAATACGAGCCTGATCTTAGCGTCAGTCGTCAACAAACTTTCATAGCGAAAGGTTGTTGGCGACTCAGCAAGAGGTTTCAAATATATAGTAGGCCTATATATATTTGAACTTCTTCTACTACGTTGCGTTTTTTAATGCAATGTAGTATGTGTGTGTGTGTGTGTGTGTGTTTAGTTTTAAGTTGTATTTAATTTAAGAAATAATTTGCGCATTGCGATGTTAGTTATAAGTTGGGTTTAGCATTAAGGTGTATTAATTTTAAGAGGTGTTTAGCATTAAGGTGTATTAATTTTAAGAATAATGATGGTATTTGGTTGTGTTGAATTATTTGGTTTTTAATAATGATGTGTTGTTAGTTTTAAGTGTTGATATTAATAATTTATGTTGTTGTTTTGCCTTTCAGCTAGATGTTAGGGGGTAGATTAACTGTAAATTCAGAAGTTCAGTTGAACTTCATTTAAAATGGGTGGGACATCCGCAAGTCGGACTTTTTTTTGCATTTTGTTTAGGAATATGATGGGTGGGATTAGTTTGGGTGGGGTTAGAGTTGCGTTTCTGCATTAACTGTTCCAGTTTCCCTGAAATTAATGGTTACGCTTTGATGCGGACGGGAAGTTACGCTTTGATGCGGACGGCCCAGGGACCTCCCTTGCAGAACGTAACTAGTGGGTTGGGAGTGGGAACCGCTAGGCAAACAGGGTGGTGGGAACAGTATTACTGTTCCCATCACCTTGGATCATTATAAATCTTGAATGACCTTGACCCACTTTCGGAAGGGTCAATGACCCCCCCCCTCCCCCCCCTCCCCCCCCGAAAAAATGGAGTCGATTCCCCCCCCCCCTCCCCCCCTCCCCCCCCCCCGAAAAAATGGAGTCGATCCCCCCCCCTTCCCCCACTCCTACCCCCACTCCTTCCCCCACTACGGGTGAACGACCGGTCATGACCTGAAAAATTAAAATGGCTATAACTTGATAATGGATTGACGGATTTGGACAAGCGATACATCATTGAAAAGGTCTATGTAAGACAAACATTTTGGTAAAAGAAGAATTTGGTTATCTTATTTTAGTGAAAAGTTATGCGAATTATTTTAAATAAATACCTTCTCTTTCCCCTTTTCCCCCACCTCCCAGGTCAATAATCAGTCTCGGCCAGCTGCTACCCCTCTCATTTGCATATTGTTATAAAAGACGCACTGACTGCGGCTAACATTTCATTCTGATTACAGACGTTACGCTGCGAACTTGGAGCCACAACCATGTTATCTCTGCCAACTACAACTTCTACTTTAACTTCTACTTCGACTTCTATTTCTACTACGGCTGTTCCTGCACCTAAGAAAACTCTTCGCCTCAAAAACATTCCTGATTGCTACAAGAATCGACTTGCATCTCAACCTTCAACTTCTGGAGCTATTCTTCCGCCAATAAACACTTCTAGACTTCGTAGTATTTTTTCACCGCCTTCGCCTTCAAAGGACTCCGCACCACCATCAACTACTATGCCGCCACCGCAGAAGCCAGTTCACCACCATCCTAATACCCCTTCCGTTGAAACCATTGTTCATCGTCTTAGCACACCTATTATCCCACTATCACCATTGCCTCCTACCCCACCACTTAGTACACCTGAAGATCATACCTATCACAAAACTGATTCCTCTCAACCTGCTACTAAATCATCTCCTAAATCAGCTCCTAAACCAGCTTCTAAACCAGCTCCTAAACTTACTCCTAAACCTACTCCTAAACCTGCTCCTTCAGAGCAATTTCAATTATTACAAGAAGAGCGTCGTAGGGCATTTAGCCGTCCCACTACTTGCCCTGAAATGCTTACTAGGGGAATTAAGAAAGGATCACCTTGTGGGAGGAAATGTGTAAAAAACGAAAGTTTTTGCAGTGTACATGTCGTAAAACACATTTCTGAACCACAAGTGACAGAAACCCCCACTATTGAATACCAATCCAAAATTATTGGTGTGAAAGGAAATAGGCTTAAGAGAGGTTGTGTCTATTTTTTTGAAAGTGTTATTGACAACAAACACATTTTGGCAACTTGTAACGGCGTAAGATATAATATTAAAGTGATTGAATCCTTGCGCAAAGAGAAATCAGTTTATGAGTTAGACTCTAAAGACTATCTCCTCAGACACAAACTGGATGGTATTACAAGGTGGGGGCGTAGCAAGTAAATTCACATAGCTTTTTCCAAATTATTGCTTAAAAAAATACTGGGGGAGAAACATAACGCGTTATAGCGTTGTGTTTCTCCCCCATTATTTTTTAACACTCTAAGTCTCGTGACCTACTAACCTACTTCCATCCAAGTAGTAAGAAAAGTACTTCCCCCACTCCTTTGGGTCGATGACTGGTCATGGTCAGCACCTATCCCTCATTTGCATACTATTATAAAAGCGGAGCGAGCGTTGGTCACCCCTTCATTTTTCTTCTACACGCCGCTCTTGTCATTTCGTCTCTGCTGTTTACAATATTTCTTGCTTCAAAATGCCTCCTCATCTGAATGAAAATTTTAATTTTTCTGAAATTTCTGATGTTTTTGAACAATCTGAAGACACTTTAAGTAACGACAGTGAAAGTGAAGATGATGAGGACGATGATGATTATACTGTTGAACTTAGTGAAGAACGTAAAGTCATAGCAATTGATCCACAATTTCCATTTGATACAATAGAAAAGTTTATGGCTGAAGCTAATAAATGGTTGGACTCAGGATGTTATGTACGAATTGACTCTTTTATATTGTATGGTGATAGTCATTCTTTCCTTGTCACACCAAATGACAGAGACCGCATGTTGCAGTGGGCACAATCTATGATGGAGTGCTACGAACAAGGTGTGGACACTGGCGGCTATTTTCTTGCACAACTAGTGTAATAACAAATTACCCTTCCCCCACGTAGTGAAGAAGGAAAAGAAATATTAGGAATCTAATTATAATACTTCCTTCCACATATAAAGAAGAAGGGGAAAGGAGTGGGGATTATAAAGTGGTGGGGGAATGTGTATAAATGCAGGTTGTTTCAAGAGACTTTTATTATTATTGTGGCTTTAGCAGAAACAACATGGAGTTTAAATCTTCAGCAAAAATAAGGAATAATATAATAAAGAAAGAAATTCGCAAGAAAGAAAAGATTGAACTTATAAAATTACAACTTATAATACCTTCCATTGAAATTGGATGTAGCAAACTAAAGACTTTGGTGAAAACTAACGAATATTTGTTACAATTGCTAAAAACAATCGAAGAGTTGAAGAGAAAGAATGGACATTCTACATAGTAAAATTTGAACATTTTAATATAAATAAGTAAATTGAAAAAAGTAGATGTAGAATAGAGAGCGAGGAATAGATCACTTTGTGGTAATGGACTAACATGCCACTTAGTGCTCTATTCCTCGTTCTCGCGTTAAATTGGATTACCTTGACCTATTTGTTTGACTGTTAGAATTTGGTTAACACTGTTGAATTTCAGTTTTGAATTAATGTTTATTTTTATTCAACTGTTAGAGTTTTTTAACACTGTCGAATTTTAGTTTTGAACTAACTTTTAATTTATGCGAATTTTCAGTTCAACTCTAGTTAATTTATGCGCAAATTTAGTTTAACCAAGTGCCTGTGCTCTAGCCATTTCCTCTCCAACATTTGTTCTTTTAACATCTGTCCCATAACATCTGTCCTAACAGATGTTAAAAGAAAGTTTGTTAAAGTTTGAATATAAAGAAGTATATACTAAAACTCCAATGGGAATAAAGAACACGAATGAACAATTAGTTTGTAGAAGGTTAATATTTTGTTGAAAATGTTTGATTTTCTAGGATAGTGAAGAGGATGAAATAGTGGTGGGGGAACCATTATAATAGGAGGAACGTGAGAGCCCACTTCATTTCTTGGTGAAATTTCGAAGAGTAAACATCTCAACATGTATCGTTGCGATAAATGTTCGGAATCGTTTCACGATGAAATTCTATTAGACTGTCATAAAGAACTAATTCACAACAACCCAGAAGAAAAACAAGAACAACAAGAACAACAAGAACAACAAGAACAACAAGAAGAACAAGAAGAACAAGAAGAACAATATGAAATAACAGCAACATCTTCAACTACTTTACCAAATCTACAAGTATTTGCATTACCTGGTAAAGTAGTAATGCATCATAAGATTCAAAATGAAGATTTAAACTTAGAAGAATTCATTAGAGAAGCAAAACCAATCATCAGTAGAACTTTAAAAGAAGAATTAAAAAGATTGAACTTTCTTAAATTTGGTTTACTACTAGAAGCTATGTTTATAAATGTACAAGAAGAATTATCACCAAGAGGATTCATAACAAAAAACCGAACCATTATGGGAAGTTCAAACATTGATTCAATAGTAGAAAACTGTATAGAAGAAATATTAACAAAAATTCAGGAACACGAAGGAAGAGGATCCGGATGGAGTCTTACAAGTATTGAAGTATTAGATATAAGAGTTCACAAACATGGATATGGACTAATGGGATCAAGTTACATTCCTCTGCCAAAAAGAATTGAAGATACAAAATCTTGTATTAATGTTAAAAATGAAGACAATGAATGTTTTCGTTATGCAATGACAACTAAATTTGTACCACATAATGCGAATAGACCTGACCAAGAATATGAAAATCAAAGATTTAGATACAATTTTCAAGGAATCACTTATCCTGTATCACTGAAAGATATATCAAAATTTGAGAAGAAAAATCCCGGTACGTCTATCAATGTTTTTGCATTAGATAGTTCAAACAAAGTGTATCCTTTACGTATTGCAAAAGAAGAGCTACCAGATCATACGGATTTACTACTACTAACGCGAGGAGATGTGTCTCACTATGTGTACATAAAGCAATTTGATCGTCTTGTTAACAAGCAACTTTCGAAAAATCGAAACAAAAAGATAATTTGCAAGAGATGTTTTAATTTTCAACGAGAAGGAAGAGAAGGAAGAGAATGGTTACAAGAGCACAAAAGACTATGTAACAATAATTATGAAGCAAAGATTAATTTACCTGCGGAAAACAGAGCATTCGTTAAATTTGAAAAGGTTCATTATCAATACCGTATCCCTTTCGTTGTGTATGCGGACTTTGAATCAACACTTGTTCCTGTTGAAGATGAAAATTGTGAAGCTAGAAAAAGTGTCAAGTATCAAATGCACAAACCAAACAGTTTTTGTTTAATGGTGAAATCGACATTATCAGAAGAACATTTAAACAGATATGGATTAACTTCAGAACCTCTAGTATATCGTGGTGAAAATGTAGAAAAAATATTTCTTGATCACTTATATTCAATAGCTGGAAATGTACAAAGATTATATACAAATATTGTACCAATGAAAATGATGGAGGAAGAAGAAGAAATTCAACATGAAAATGCAACTCGATGTTTCTTGTGCAAAAATGATTTTACTATTGAGAATTATAAAGTTAAAGATCACGATCACCTCACTGGTTATTACAGGGGTGCTGCTTGTAATAAATGCAACTTGAGCTATCGTTTACCACTATTTATTCCTGTGGTTCTGCATAACCTCAGTGGGTACGATGCTCATTTCATAATACCCGAATTAGGAAGAGACGATGGTAAAATTGATGTATTAGCTGAAACTTCAGAGAAGTTCATCAGTTTTTCCAAAGAAGTTGGAAACATGAAATTAAGATTCTTAGACTCCTACAGATTTATGCCGTCGAGTTTGTCCAAACTTTCAGAAAATTTAAGGAAACAAGATTTCATCGAAACAAAGAAGATTGTAAATAACGACAAACTGGATTTGGTACTTCGGAAAGGTGTGTTTCCATATGATTACATAGACAGTTTAGAAAAATTTAATGAAACATCACTTCCGGCTAAAGAAGAATTTAAAAGTAAACTTTACGACATGGACATATCTCAAGAGGACTATGATCATGCATGTAAAGTATGGAACGAATTAGGATTTAGAACATTAGGAGAATATTCAGATTTTTATGTTAAATTAGATGTAACTTTATTATGTGATATAATGGAAGAATTTAGAAATACATGTTTTGCAGCTTATGGATTGGACCCTCTTCATTCGTACACTTCACCTGGATTAGCATGGCAAGCCATGTTGAAAGAAACAAATTGTAAAATACAACTTCTTACTGATATAGATATGGTTTTAATGTTAGAGTCAGGAGTTCGAGGGGGATTGACGCAAAGCGTTACACGACATTTTAAGGCGAACAACAAGTATCTGCCCGATTATGATGCATCAAAACCAACAACATTCCTGGGTTATTTTGATGCAAATAACTTATACGGATGGGCAATGTCAAATCCCCTTCCATATGATAATTTTAAATGGATAGATCCAGAATCGATTGGAAACATAATGGATATACCGAAGCATGGTGAAACTGGTTACATTTTTGATGTGGATTTTGAATATCCTGAACATCTTCATGATCAACATTATGATTTACCACTTCTTCCGAAGACTGAAATTTCCCCTACTGGAAGATGGCCAAAATTATTGATGACTTTAACCGACAAGTCTCGATATGTTGGACACTACTGGATGATACAACAGGCTTTAGACTTAGGACTGAGAATTACAAAAATTAATCGAGTACTACAATTTTCTCAATCTTGTTGGTTAAAACCTTACATCGACAACAACACAAGAAGAAGAGCCGCCGCTACATCAAGTTTTCAAAAAGATTTTTTCAAATTAATGAACAACGCAATATTTGGCAAGACTTTGGAAAACAAAAGGAAACATAAGGATATCAAATTGGTAACTGATCCAGTAAAATTACAGAAATTAGTGCAACAACCAAACTTTGGTTCATCTGTAATTATTAATGAAAATCTAGTTGTTATTTCCATGAACAAGAAGTCAGTTGAAATGGATCGTCCTTTGTATCTTGGAATGTCAATCTTGGATATTTCAAAAACACATATGTATGAGTTTCATTATAAGAAGATGGTTAACTATTATGGAAGAGAGAACATTGGTATTGCATATATGGATACGGATGCACTCATTTACTGGATTAAAACAAATGACATGTATGAAGATCTACGCACCTTTATATATAAAGATGATTTCGACTTTTCCGATTATCCTAAGGATCATCCAAATTACGACTACGACAAAAACAAGAAAGTATTGGGAAAATTTAAAGATGAAACAAATGGTGTGCCGATGATGGAAATTGTAGCATTAATGTCCAAACTGTATTCATTTCACCTGTACATAAATGAAAGGAATGAACATCAAGTCACGAAAAAAGCCAAAGGAATAAAAACTTCTTTCCTGAAGAAGAATGTACAGTTTGAACATTATAAAAGATGTTTGTTTGAAAATGTTGAAACAACTGCACCGTTCAACACTATTAGAAGTTATAATCATCAACTTTTTAGTGTCAAACAAACAAAGTGGGCATTAAGCTACAAAGATGACAAGCGCCATATTTTAGAAGATAAAATTAATACTTTACCATTCGGCCACTACTCCCTGAACCCTATCGACCAGTAAACCTATTCTTCGTCCTCTACCTTCTTCCTTTTTCCTTTCCGTAAAGAAGAGGGGACATGGCAAGCCCAATGCCATGTTCCCTCTTTTTTACACTAATATGAAATGGCCTTGACCTATATTCAAACTATATAAATGAGAATTAACTATTCTATGGGTCAGTATTTTTACAAGCGGTGTACAAGAAACATCTGAAGATGGAAAGTGTGAAGGACAAGATTGTAAATGAACTACATAAACCAGCAAGAAGAAGATTTCCAAGAAGAAGTACAATCATTAAAGGAATGAATGATCTTTATCAAGCTGATCTCATTGAAATGATACCGCACAGTAAATTAAATAAAGGATTTAAATATATTTTAACAATTATAGACTGTTTTACTAAAATAGCTGATGCTTTACCATTGAAGGATAAGACTGGTAAAAGTGTTACAAAAGCTATGGAAACCACAATACAAAGAAATAAATTTAAAATTAAACATCTACAGACCGATGATGGAAAAGAATATTTTAATAAAGACTTTGGAGCTTTGATGAAGAAATATCAAATAAATCATTATTCTACAAATTCTGAAGTTAAAGCTTCAATAATTGAAAGATTCAATAGAACATTAAAAAGTGCGATGTATAAACAATTTTCAAAACGAGGATCATACGTGTGGTATGACATATTACCACAACTTATAAAAGAGTATAACAACAAATATCATCGTACCATTGGAATGAAACCTATCCAGGTAAATAGTGCTAATGCCAAAATTGTATTACAACGCATTAAAAATAATACAACACCGAAATTGGAAAAATTGCAACCAAAGAAGTTCAAGGTCAACGATAAAGTTCGTATAAGCAAATACAAAGGTGTATTTAGTAAAAGATATCTACCAAATTGGACTAATGAAGTATTTACAATTTATAAAGTGCAACCAACTATACCTGAAACCTATTTATTAAAGGATAACAAGGGTGAATTACTTCAAGGTGGATTCTACGGACACGAATTGTTGAAATCAACAGTTGGTGATGTATATCTTGTCGAGAAGATTTTACAAAGGAAAAAGGATATGGTTAAAGTCCGGTGGTTAGGGTTTGATAAAAGTGAAGACTCTTGGATTCCTTCAAAAGACTTAGTATAGTTGTTTAATAGCTCATTGTGTGTTTAACCTTTATACAAGATGGAGATTGTACAACAAAAAGATCGATTTAATATCAATAACATTGATGAATTGACAGTTGACAATGATAAGTTAAATCATGGAAAACATGGTGAATTACTACCAAATACGATAAGATGTCTAATAACTGGTCCTTCAAATTGTGGAAAAACTAATGTTGTTTTTAACCTTATAACTAATCCTAAAGGATTGCGTTTTAACAATATATACATTTTTTCAAAATCATTGCAACAACCAAAATATCAATTATTGGATAAAGTACTTGCAAGTGTACCTGAAGTAAATTTTTACAAGTTTAATGCCAGTGAAACAATTATGCAACCAAATGAAGCAAAACCATTTTCTATTTTTATATTTGACGATGTTTCTTGTGAAAATCATGACACAATAAGGAATTATTTTGCTATGGGAAGACATCATAATATTGATAGCATTTACATTGGTCAAACATACAGTAAAATTCCAAAACAACTTATAAGAGACAATGCAAATATGTTGATCATCTTCAAGCAAGATGAAACAAATTTAAAGCATATATATAATGATCATGTAAATGCAGATATGCCATTTGAAAAATTTAAAGAGATGTGTGGCAAAGCATGGAATGAGAAATATAGCTTTCTCGTTATTATGAAGGAAGAAGATATTAAAAATGGTAGATATCGTATAGGGTTGGATAAATTTGTATTTATGCGTTGAACTACCGATGCTACATCTAGTTACACGTTGAACTTCACAGTGTAAACATGGTGAATCAAGAAAAACTATTGAAAGAAATAAAATCACTCAGTGATTCTATTAGGATGAAGAATCGTGCATTGAGGATGGGTTTAAGTGAAAGAGAAGAATTTCTAGAGACTACATTTAAACCTATTACGGAACCTTTAAAACAGATATCAGAAACTATTGGTAAACCTCGTTATGAAGGAGATGTTTTACTACCAGTTTCTAAACAAGAAGTACAAGCATTAAAAAAAGAAGAAGATGATGATTCATACACAAGTGCTAGTGAGCAAGAAGAAGCAAAAGAAGAAGAACCAATTGTTGAAAAGGGAGAAGAACAGCCAATACCTGAAGCTGAACAATCTATTCCAAATTTAACTCAATTGAGTAGCGATATATTACAACATGGACCTCTTGGAAGAAAATATATAATGAAAATGCTACATGACATGAAATCAAACCCGAATTTAAGTAGATCACACATATACGGAGCAAGAATTGATGGGAATGAATTAAAGATTGGTGATTCAAAGCTTGAAATAACTCAAGACGATTACATCATTATTGGTGAGCATAGATATAAAGGAACAAAAGGATTATATGAATTAATTTTTAAAAATATACCACTAAGATATTCATCCAAAGATTTAAGTGTTTTTAAAGAGATTTTACAAAATACTAACGCTCATAAGAGAAACTACTTAAAGGATGCAATGATTAATCGTTCACGTGCAACAAAATATAACATTGTTATAAAAAAGTTGTTTCCTCCACGAAAATTGCCCACATTACGTACTGCTCCAGCGGTGAGACAACCACTGAAAAGAAAATCTTTATCACTTATGGATTTATCACTTCTTGAACAACATGGTAAAAAGAGTAAAGGAGATACTTCAACCTCTGGTAAAGGATTGATGAAAAATCTATACAATACAAATGTGATTTACTACAACGACATCAATAAATTGGTTGACCGAATGAGACTATTGCATGAAGCCATGGAAGCCGGTCATACGGGTTTGAATAATGAATGGGTGGCTCTAGTTGATGAACTTAGGAATCGTGGTATAGTTGTATAATTGTCCGCGGATATAAAAGAGTTGCAAGCGTAAGACGTATCAGTTCTAACATGAGCGTCGACAAGTTCGGACGGTACTCCGCGTTAGGAGTACAAGTTGGAGAAGACAGAAAAAGAAGTGGATTACCGCAAACACCTGAAGGTGACTATAGCATAAGTAATAAACGTTTAAAACTAGTTAAAGATCCAGAAGAAGATACTGATGGAGCAAATTTGAAGACAGTAAAAGAAGCTACTTCAACATCATTGAAATTACATAAGAATACTTACGATGTTAAATCACATAGAATAATTAATGTTGGTAAACCAACTGAAAGTTCTGATGCAATTACTAAAGAGTACTTATTATCTGAACTTTCAAATACTTTAAAATTGCAATGGGGTAATAACTTAAAAGATGGACAAACGTATGATGCTGGAAATTATAGAATAACCAACGTGGGAAATCCCAAAAATAATAAAGATTCAGTTAATAAAGAATATTTACATTCTATAATACCGGAAAAAACTGAACATGGATTTTCTTTTTATAAATTTATTATAAATGACATTGGATACCCAAAGGAAGACGGTGATGCTGTAAACCTAAAATACATCAAGGACAACTGTATTTTACAAGATGTTAATGGAATTGATTGTCATGGTAAAACATTGACAAATGTAAAGTTTTGTTCTCAACCAAAAGATGCTGTTACTATGGAACAATTATCTAAAGAATTAAAAAAGGAAACATCCAATTTTGTAAAACATGAAGATGCCGTGTTAAAGCAGGGAGATAAATTTATACATGGAAATGAAAAGTTTAATTTAATGCAAGGAAATAATGATAAATGGGATGCAGGACGTAAAACAATAACAAATGGAAGATTTGGTATAAAAGATACAGATGTACCTCTAATGGTGCAAACATTAATTGCTACTGGTGGTACATTAGGTACATACAATGGTCGTAATAGAAGAATAAAAGATATTTATCCTGGTTACGAAGAAAATGATTGTGTTACAATGAAACAAACAATAACTTGGGATAAACACTTTGGGACTAAATATGATGCAAAGATGAAGAAAATAATTAATATTTTACCAGGTGAAGATTCAAATGATGCTGCTACTATTGGACAAGTCATAAAAACATCAAAAAGTGATTCAACAGCTTACACATGTAATGATAAACGTATTATGCAATTACATGATCCTCAACATCCAAAAGATGCTGTAAATTTAGATTGTTTAATAAGAATAGTGGGATATTTACTTATTGATACCCATAATCATATAGCTAGTACAACGAGTCATGTGATAATTCAACCCGATGAACGGGAAGCTTGGATTAAAAATAGAATTATAAATCAATATATAATTAATTTGAATAACTAAGTCTTTAAATATAAAAGATTTTGCACAAGTTATTCATTTGTGTAAAGTATCTCTTGGAGTAAACACGCCAGTTATATAAGACAACATAATGAAGACCGTATCGCTCAGTCATCGTCAAGACAGCGGCAAGAGAGGACGTGGTATAACATCAGCTGCATTATCCCTGCTTAGACGGATTCCAGTTGGTGCTGTTGTAAATCGAACAATAGACGCTTTACCATACGAATTACATCTGCCCGGAGGTTATCAATATTGTGGACCTGGAACTAAGTTGGCAAAGCGTTTAGCAAGAGGAGATCCTGGAATTAATAAATTAGATCAAGCTTGCAAAGAACACGATATAGCATATTCAAAGTATAAAGATTCAACAAATAGATCAATAGCAGATAAAATTCTAGCGGAAAAAGCTTGGCAAAGAGTAAAATCAAGTGACGCAAGTATTGCAGAAAAAGCATCGGCTTGGGCAGTAACTACAGCCATGAAGACGAAAGCAAAGTTAGGTGGTGGAAAACGTCGCAGAGGAAGACCTGCAAAGAAAGGCGCTCCCAAAAGAGGTGGAAACATTAAAAAAGGACGTCGTAGAACTCATAAGCCAAATGTAAAGAAGACTTCTGTTTGGCAAATGGTAAAAAACGGAGCAGGTTTATACCTAAGACCATACCGTGTGTACTAAATAAGAAGAGTCAATTGATAATTCCAAATAAAGCCTTAACAAATCATCAGTTAAATGATTATGTGAAATGTTTGAAAATACCATTCTTTCGAGGAGTTTTTATGAAAGATGCATTACCAACTAAAATATGGAAAAATGAAACTGGAATAGTAAATTTGGATTCCACCTATGGTCCAGGTACTCATTGGGTATGCTATAAAAAGCTTGGACAAACCGTTTACTACTTTGACAGTTTTGGCAATCTACCACCGCCAAAAGAACTTC
This sequence comes from Neoaliturus tenellus, assembly GCA_030545055.2. Taxonomy (NCBI): domain Eukaryota; kingdom Metazoa; phylum Arthropoda; class Insecta; order Hemiptera; family Cicadellidae; genus Neoaliturus; species Neoaliturus tenellus. The sequence goes on from CM061531.1 coordinate 255,922,097, forward strand.
AACATTATTTTCGAAACTCAAAAAACATTTTTTACAATTACAAAAAAGAACAACCTAACAATACTGAAATATGTGGGCATTTATGTTTGGAGTTTCTAGCGAAAAGTGTCAGTCAGCTTTAAGATGTCATCGTATACAGTGTCATTGAGTGGAAATTCATCCACATTGAAAAGTACGCTGTTCCCAGCATTGCGTCTATCCAAGGAACGATTATGGGAAGCGGCATTACTTGATTTGACTACCTACAACTCAATTCCCAATGTTACGGAAGGGAAGAATAATTTACTACATTATTATGAAACTAAGGATGCTACAGGAAAATACTCAGAATTAAAAATAATTACATTTCCTACTGGAGCTTATGAAATTGATGATATAAACCAATTATTACAGAAACAACTCGGAGAAGACAATATTACCGTTAAAGGAAACAATAATACTTTAAAAGCAGAAATAACTTCAAAATATTATATTGATGTCAGCTTGGAACAGTCGATTGGCAGTTTACTTGGATTTACAGATACAAAAAAGAAAATCTTAACTCCTGGAACTACTCATTCAGGTGATTCAACTGTAACAATATTGAAAGTAAATAGTATCGATGTCACGTGCAACATTATACACGGATCGTATAGAGATGGAGTTAATCAACATATTTTACATACATTTTATCCAACAGTGGCTCCCGGTTTTAAAATTGTTGAGAAGCCACAAAACTTGATATACCTACCGTTAAACACCAGTTTCATTTCAGACATCGTACTGAACATATTGGATCAAGACGGTCATAGTGTTGACTTTAGAGGAGAAACAATTACTATACGGATACACATCAGAGCAGCAACATAAAAGTCAACATGGGATTATCATTTAAACCGCAACGGAAGAGTCGGGAGCTCAGTAGCTCCTCAACATTAGAAGAGTTAACATCGGACAACATTCGTTTTCTACAGAAGATTGGATTGAAACTTAACAGCGATGGATATCCTGGATGTATCTCAAGGACCAACGTTCGACGAAACACTATGGGAGAAGGAATATCACACGCACAACCCTTACACTTCATCAAAATTAAACAATAACGATGAAATAAGGATCCCCATTCAACAACAAGATATTTACACTTTACCGTGTGAAAGTTACTTGTACATCGAAGGACGGGTATTAAAATTGGATGGAAAAACTGCTTCAACAGTTCCTTTTATAAATAACCCGATGGCATATCTTTTTGATGAAATAAGATATGAAATATCAGGGGTGACGGTTGATTCAACAAAAAAGGTTGGTTTAACAACGACATTGAAAGGATTAACATCATTAACACCGCATGAGAAGAATTCAATAGTCACCGCCGGATGGGTTGCCCCCGATAAAGACACTATAACACCAGCTTCCAACGGTCACTTTGATTTTCATGTACCTTTACGATTGCTTTTGGGATTCGCTGAAGATTACAAACGGGTAATAATAAATGTCAAACAAGAATTAGTATTACTCAGATCTTCAACTAATAAGGACTTGATACTTGCAGACCCTGCAACTACGGAAGATAAACTGGAATGGCAACTACAGTTGGATAAAGTTGTTTGGAGAGTACCTCATGTAAGATTGGCTGATGAACATAGAATCCTATTATTGAGAAAGTTGAAATCTGACCGTGATATTGTGATGCCATTCCGAAGTTGGGAATTTCATGAATACCCTACACTACCTCAGACAGAACGACAAACATGGACCGTCAAGACATCAACTTACTTGGAACGAGCAAGGTACATAATACTCGGTTTTCAAACTAAGCGAAAAGATGTTATCACTGCAAATGCTGGTCAATTTGATCACTGTAAAATAAAGAATTGTAAAGTTTTCCTAAACTCTCAATTCTTTCCCTATGACAATTTGAATGTCATGTTCAGCAAAAAACGTTTTTCTATTTTATACGATATGTATGCAAGATTTCAATCGTCATATTATGGAAAGACTAATACACCACTATTATCACCTGACCAGTATTATTCCAAGGCTCCAATAATTGTAATCGATTGTTCAAAACAAAATGAATCGGTAAAATCATCAAGTGTGGATATAAAAATTGAAATGGAATTTGAAGAACCAGTAGCGGATGGAACTTCGGCATACTGTCTAATTCTACATGATAAAATAGTTACTTACACACCGCTGACCGGAATTGTGAAGAATGTACTTTAAGAAGAATTGTACAACAACTGCAAATTTTTGAGGTTAGAATTATCTGCTTTAATTTTTGAGGTTAGAATTTCATTTGTGAAAGACAAGTTCAAAACAAACAATTATGTAATTGTATAAATTTCAAGGATTTACGAAAAATATAAAAGCGAGAAAATAATTAGTAGAAACTTCATTCTATCTTCAACCGTCGTATGGGAAACATCATTCGCAAGATGAATTCTACTAACGGAGAAGAAAATACACCTCTAATGGATGATAATAGTTCAGATATAGAAAAACAAGTTGAACGAGAAATGGACGAGTTCCTAAAATTCAACAAACATAAGAAGAGAGAAGAAGAAAAAGCTGAAAAAGAAGTAAAAAGGAAGAAGGTTGAAGTTAACATTACAACCAATATTTTAACAGAAGTATTTCTTCGGATTATCTACCCAATTTCTTCATGCATGACAAAAAGTATATCAGTTGGAATTTTAAAATCAATGGATTATTCACCAATTGTTATTTTAAATCATGGAAACAAAATGGTTACTTTCAGTGAAATTACTTGGGAATCTCTCATGAAACATTTACATCTTTTGGAGTGCTATTTAAGTAACAACACATTTGGAAGAAGAACAAGATTAAGTTTATTGGAATCAAATATTGAAGTTGATATAGTAAAACATCGTGGAGGACAAATTGTTCGCTTCAGAGATTTAACTACACATAATGTTAAATTATATTTCACTAAAGAAGAATTTTATACTTTAAGTTGTACTACCGGTCCCATCACCAGATATTTGAAACAACTAATATTTTCAAGTGCAATAATTAAAGACTATCTAATTGATACATTGGACAAAAAACCTTTTGTTCCAATTTTATACGGTCCCGTGGATACTTCAATCTTTAATAGAATACCTCAAGAAGTTGAAATGTGGAGACAATTAAACAACTATCACACCAATTTTAATATTGATGAAGTGGCACAAGAAGTGAAAGAAGAAGAACAATCCTGTCTGTTATAAACATCGGCTCATTCAATTTTTAAGTCAGTTGTTAGTAAGACTTCATCATGAATAAACGGGTTTCGTTTTCTAATGCGCCACATATAATGGAAGTTAAAAGAGGTATAATTGAATTTCAAGCTTTCCGAGGAAATGATGGTAATTTTATTATTAAAGAATTAGTAATCTTGGACATGAACACATCAGTAGTTTATCATTATTTGTTCAAACCTCCAGTACCATTTAATAGACTAACAACTAAAGCGAAAATTACAAACAAATGGTTGAACAAACATTTTCACAACTTAAGATGGGATGAAGGTTTCATTAATTATAACATGATGCCGCACATTATGAATCATTATTGCAAAGAGTTTAAAATTATCTACACAAGGGGATTGGAAAAAGCAAATTGGATACAATCATTTACAAGCAACGAAGTGATTAATGCAATAATTGATAAAGATTTCCAATGCTACTTCAACGAACTTTGTATTTCATCAAAAAGTTTTAAACATCGAAGGTCGCAGTGCGCTTTAAAGAATGCCTACCGCTTGAATAATTTCCTTCAACAAACTGGTGGGGGTAGTGTCAGTGGTGGGGGTAGTGTCGATTATAAAAGTGAGAGCGCTACCATGACACAGCATGAGTATTACTCAAACCTCCGAAGAGACAACATCTCCGACGGACATTCTTATTAACAAGAAGATTAACAACAACATCAATATGGCATCACAGAACTTACTTCAAAGTTTAGTTGATCAGTTCAACGCTCATTCTAAATCATCAATTCTACCTACGAAGAAATGTTCTGAACTAAAAGAAGAAAAACACTACATCATTCATACTATTAAGAAAATGGAAACTTCAGTAGGTGATGCTATAAATTGCACTTTGAGCGAGGCACCTTATACAATTGGTGATGAAGCAAAATTTCAGATCTTCTTACCAAAGCGCTTCGTACAACTACTTCAAAATGAAGATCTTCGTATAATTCAACCCGGCGCACTCTATTTGGTATCACATGGACCCAGTGGAAACAACTCTACTGAACTTACAATTCATGTAACACCTACTACTGATTAATTTGTACATAACATTGTAAATATTTCTTTGTATTTGTTTTTTCAATAAATATGATATAAAACCAAACAAAAAATAAAAATAAAAAAAGCAACATATTGTAATGTCTTTGTACATTACAATATGTTGCTTTTTTTAAAAATTCCACAGGATGACCTTGACCCAATTTTGTATAATTATAAAAGGGGAAATGTACTTGCAAAATTCATCAGTCTACTGCTACCTTTCATACCGTACACATCTCGCTCTTAATCCCTGAATATAAAACTGCAACATGTCCCTAAAGGTTAAGTGTGCATCTTATGATACCAACACCATAACTACTTTTGAACAACTTGAAGATTTAACTAACGAAATGCGAGTTTTACTTACCGGTGGTTATCACTTAACTGTTGATGTTAGTGCTACTAATACAAGGATGTTCACTAAAACAAAATATTGCGATGATGAAATATTTATTTCTACACAACCTACAACTTCTTCATCGCCAACTGGTCAACATAACATCAAGTTCCAAAAGTATTACCAATGTTGAATAACTTTTGACAGACAAAGCTACAACTAAAGAATCACGTGATCAATGTGAGTTAATAAAAAGGATGTGATACTTGTATAAATAATCATTCGCTTCTTAGCTCTCACCACGACAAGACCTATTTAAGAAAATGTTGTACAGAATGATGATTCAACTTGATGGAAAAATCTATGGAAAAGACTACAACACCGTTGAACAAATGACCCAAGATTTAGATGTATTAACTAAAGAAGGATATCAAGCTAAATTAATTTTAAAATTTCCTGAAGTACATCCATTATCAACAGAAGAACTTGTTGCTATGGCTAAGGCGGAGAGAGAGAAAAAGTCTGAAGAAAACAAAGAGAAACAAACTTCCTAAATTTTAATAATCCTTACACTTGTAAGGTATAATTTTTTAAAACTCCATTTGGATGACCTTGAAATTACCCCTACCACTTTTCACAGTACATAAAACTCACTATTGAACACTATACACTCTTATTCTTTCACTGGACTCCGCAGCGTCAACATGGAAGAGCAAAAATACAAGTACAAACCTCGTTACTGTTGTGAACAACAGTGTACAGATTTAGGACCAATGATGGTGGATGGGTTAGCTTGTACTAAATGTGAATTCTTCGGATCTTGTTATTGCAAATGCAAAACAAAACAACTACCACCACCGGAATTGCGAACTTTCAAATTTTACAAATCAAGATATTTTCATACATGTTGTCCTCAAAGATGTTTCAAATTTCACCCTCTAGATCTTGCTCATTGTCAACGCACCAATTCTCATCAAGATGATTTTTGTACACATATGATAAAAAGATGTAAATACAGATCAGATTGGTATTCCGATCCTGTAGAACCATCAAATGTGTAATTTCAGTTTTACACTCTTTTTTAAAACTTCATTTGGATGACCTTGAGATTTCCCCCCACCACTAGTTCTAATTTTTATATAATATTAAATCATTCCACTTCCAACACTCTAACTAACAACATGGAAAACAAATTTATCAAGTTTGAACATATAATAACTGACAGGGAAGAGATGGAAGAATTGTTTCAAAACTTACTTTCTATCATTGACGAATATCCTATAAGATGGTTCAGAATTGTAGTTCAATATTTAAATCCTGGTGAATTGTTTTCTTCATCGAGTGAAGAGGATGAAACAACTACTTCGGTTCAAATAATTGAATTAAAAGACGAAGAAGAAGAACTAAACATTTTATTCAATCATAAGCTCAAGGTTCCTCATATAAAAGCCCCCTCCCTAGACAGCCCCCCTCCCTAGACGCCTGCTCAAGGTCACCATTATATAAGCCCCCTCCCTATGCGCCGATCCTCATTCCATCACCGACTCTCCAATAATGAACAACTCTCCATTGGCCCGAATGAATTCTAGTTTTGAAATAAACTCTAAAGAAGAGTTACAAGACATTTTTAATATTTTACAAGAACTTGTAGATAATTTTACAACCATCAAAATGAATTTGGAAATAACATACGATTGTCCTATTTGTGATAAGGTTGAAAGTTTGGACGAAGACAGTTTACTAAATCTAACTCCTGCACCATCTGACACTACTGATGGTAATAATGAAGAGCAACGTCTTTCCCCCACCACTTCTTTGTAATTCATCCTTCCCCCCACCACTTCTTTATTTAACTAACATTTCTCCCTTTCACTTCTCATTCCGTCTTCGACTTCTGAACTATCAACATCACTTGTTTTAAAATTTCAAACACTAACACAATCATGATGGATATGATGGATGAAGTTCCCTTCATAACTAAAATGGAAGAGGATAAATTGAAATTGGAAATTAAACGATTTGAAATGGAACGGGAAAACCAATTCGAAATGTTACGTTTGTTCAAGCTTTTCAAATACATCATCTGGGGACTCTGCGTTTACCTTCTCATCGTCGTTGGTGTTTGCATTTACAACTCTGTAGTTCATCACAAAAGTTCAACTTGTTTAAACTCTGCTGTTGCACATTAATTGTATGTTCACAAATAAAATTCAAAAGTTACTTCAACTTATCCCACTATCACCAACTAGTTCAACTTTCAACTATTTCTGGTGGTAGTTGGATAGGCTTTTTTAAAACTTACTCTGGATGACCTTGACATACTTTCCAAGCCCCAGTTATAACTGTTAAATTTCAGTTTTAAATTAACTCTTAATTCATGCCCAATTCTACTTCAAATTCAGGGCATATGCTCTCGCCATCTGCACCCCAGCATCTGACGCCATCTGCTCGAGCAGCTGCTCGGGCAGATGGCACGACTTCCGGTCCAGAAGTAACCAAAACACACTACTGGTCTCCGAGCCAGGAATTGAACCTAGACCCGCTGAGTGATATCTTAGAGATCCCAACTGAACTACGGCCGCTGCCTAAATTGCAAATTAATTTATTATTAAAATGTAAATAAAATGCCATATTAAAACAATTTTGCTTTCAAACAAATGCTCTTATATTATTTGCAATGGAAATCTTATGTGATGTCTCGCCAATAGCCAACATTTCTATCTTTCTTGGTCAGTGACGCTGATACACACAAGCGCTATCTTTTTCGTAGCGGTGTCGATGGTGAGGTTTCCACGACAGTCCCCATGTAATACTAAATCCCGCAATTATTTCAACAAAGTGGTCTAAGTGGATTGGCGGTGCCGCTGCCGCTGCGACGCCAGTGACGCCCGCGGTATGACGCCGACCAGAGAGCCCCGTCAAGTGTCGGCGTCGTCCGCCACCGCCACCGCCACCGACTCTGCCAACGCCATCGCCAAGCCGATGCCACCGTTTGTCGTTTGCCGATCTTCTAATCGCTTTAACCACTTGACCCGCGACCGTCATGTAATCTTTAACTTCCGGAAGGAAATCACGCAACTGTTGCGCTGAAAGGTTGGCAATATATGTCTCAAGCGAGTTGAAAAATGCAGACCGCTTAAAATGTTAAGTCTTCAGATGTTAATCATACTTAGGAGATGTTAGTTTCTTAAGGAAATAATTAATTAGTCTTACGCATACAACAGCTTAACCTTATAAAATACATGCAAAACTTCGATTTGGTGTACTAATCTTTGTTGAAGAGGCTTAAATATTGAATCAGAAAAATTAGGACTAGCCATGCTTTTGAAAGTTTAATAATTAAAATTTTATTGGATTAGATATATATGAAGGTACATATGGAGGCACATTGTATTTTAATTGGACTTTTTATTGCACCCATATGGACAATGTTGGACCTAAACCGCTTGAGAAATTTCCTATTGAACTGTTCATTATTGGTTTGTAAAAAATGCAATCATTACAAAACTGTATAACTTAGCACTCAAATTAATCCTTAAAGCATTAAAGAATAGTCGTATCAGTCCGAAGACACGTGGTGAACTAAAGCCGTTCGATCCCCAACTGTGAGTGAATTGTGGACCCGGTAGGTCTACCGATTATTTAATAAGAGGCCTAAATCAAAGTCAAGTCTGCCCTTGAGGTTTAACAATATAATTTGCAGCGGCACATTCTAGTCATGGGACACTTATTGACAGTAAGGGTCAAGCCAAGTGTTTTGCTTGTATTCATATTAAACTTGGCTCCCCAAGTATTTAAGAGATTTTGTTTCATTGACAAAAACAACAGTCTGAACAGAAACTATTGTTTACCTCATGGAATGCTTTGTTCAAAGAAAAAAAGGCGAATTTATAATTTTATTTTTATTTTTTTTTAAGCCGAATTTTATTTTTGAACACCACTTAAAAGCTATCGTGCTAAAACTTCATCTAATGAGATGGGAATTTTAAGTTCCGTACGTTTTAAAAACATTACCTATAAAATATATATTTTTCTTGGGAAACTGATTTGAGATGGTCTGAAGGAAACTAATTAGAACAATATCAACAATTTTGCTTGGTTTTAAGTTCACATATATCAATTACAGGACACTCTGAGCTAATTTTTAGTGATGAATATGCAGTATATTGTATACGCAATTAAAAAAATGTCATTCAAACCTACAAAATGTTAATTTTTTGAATTTTTTCAAAAATTTTATGACAGTAAAAATTTATGTCAAATCTTATTCTTTAATATTTGACCCCATCTTTTCCTTACATTTATTGTTGATTGTTGTTGCAGCTTCTATCTCAGGAGTTAGCCATGCCTGGAAGTACGCTCCTACTGACAAGCCTGAAGGTGAGACACGACAATAGCCAAGTTCAGGAGGAGAGAAGGGAGGAAGTTTAAGAGTTAGGGGGAGGAGGAGGGAGAGGGGGATTCTATCTGTTTACTATTTACATTGCCCCGAGGCAATAGCTTGTCTTCTCAGAGCTTTTGTGCTCATTGTCTTCCTTCATGCCAGTTCGCTGGAGATAGTAAATTAAAATATCTCACCACCAAAATTACTCAATAGAAATTTTTTAATATGCCTCACTAGAACTTTGTATACTGTACCTGATTTTATTAAATGGCCAAATGTATGTACAATGCACAGATCAAATTTGGATTTGATTTTTAAAAGCACTAATCACTTTTATCTAAATTTCTTGTCATAAACTGGCAGTTTTTACGGAGTGTGACTCTTATTTTACTTTTTAATTTTTTATGGGCTATACATTGCCTATATATAAAAAGTGTCTATGTAGTTCTTTTGTGGGATCATTTGTCATATTAACAAAATTATAAGTTAATTAGTACTGTTGTAGTACAGTAAAACAAGAAATGTAATAAAAGGCAAAATTTATAAATAGTTGCTTAATATTTGGGATTCTTTTTCAACTAATTTTCTAGTTTTGCAAAAAATACAGCCTATGCAAATTGCTATAGCTTATATTTCAATATAAGTGTAACTTAGTTTAAAACCATAAATTATTAAAAGAGAACTTTTATAAAAATTTTCAGCCTTATATATTTAAATATTTTGTTTACGTGACTACCTCACATCAAAATAAAGTTAAGAGTCATCTTCACCCCTGAGCCAGTAGTCCATTGTTGCGCAGTCGGCAATGTTAATCATACGGCTTTTAATGCAAAACATGGTATAGCATTCCCCTGTTTCGGACGCCGTTTTTCAACAGATTTTCTTTAAACTTGGTAAGTGTTTAGTTGAATAGTTATATTACGTCCTTCATACCTCGAAATTTTGAAAATTTTGCTCAATTTTGAAATATTACCAAGGAAAATCGAGTTACTTTGCGACGTCACAGAGAGTAATATTTGTTAATTTTTCAAAATTTCGAGGTATGAGAGACCTAATATAACTATTCAACTAAACACTTACCAAGTTTAAAGAAAATCGGTTGAAAAACGGCGTCCGAAACAGGGGAATCTAATACCATGTTTTGTATTAAAAGCCGTATGATTAACATTGCCGACCGCGCAACAATGGACTACTGGCTCAGGGGTGAAGATGACTCTTAATATCAGAAAATGGATATGAAGGCAGCTGGTAGTATTTTTTATTAATCAATCATGACCAATTCAAGCTATTTATAGGGACAAAATGTGAGCTTCCATTAGAGTTGATTCCAATACAGAATGAAAGTATTTCAAAATTTTAGCAATGCATGAATTACCTGGTTATAAATCGTACATCGACGGAATAAGAATCAATGACCACAGGCTAAAAGAATTGTTTGCCATTTGTGTCTGTGAGATCATTTTTGGGATCTTGTAATCAAAATACAGATTTTTTTAGGTCTTAATGGGTTTGTCTTTAATCTGTTTTAAATAATGTAGGCCCTAATTGAAGATTTTAAAACAATACTTATCACAATTTGGCTCACACACATTCATATAAACACTTAACATAACAAATAAAAAAAATCAGAAAAAGCAATTTATCGTTGTTATTTTGTTAAGAACTTAACTGATCAAATATTGATATTTGAATGTTAATATTAATATCTTAATTCATACAAAAAAAACCATAAAAAACTTATTTTAAATCAAAGAACTTTCCAAACTTGTTTAAAATAATAAAATAAAATAAACAAAGCAATATTAGATTAAATTTAGTAAAAATGAAAGCCTATACAGTACCCATTTCCTTTTTTTACGACAAGTTGTAAGTTAAGAAGGAGGAATTTTTTCCTTCTCTCCACCATTGAATTGTCTGTTATAACTTGGTTCCTCCATATTACATCGTTTGTAATGTCGATTTATTTACTTAAAATTCAAATTCCTTAAAACTATATTTCGGATTTTATTCAAAAAATTTATTTTTCAATATTTTTTGTTTCAACTATTTATCACTAAGAGTTCAAGAGTTCTCGCCAAATGTCCATGGTGAGACATTTATCACCACAGATTAAATACGGTAATTGCTCTTACAATTAATTCGTATCAATATTCTAATATTCTAAAGGAGTTCTAAATTCTGTAACTGTTCTTACATGTAGGGTGGCCAGGATTGTGTATAGACGGAAAGCGACAGTCTCCAATAGACCTGGTCTCGGAAACAGCAGAACGCTTTGTGGTTGAACCTTTGGAGTTTTTCAACTTCAAGAGCCTAAATGGAACACTTGAAAACAATGGCCATTCCAGTAAGTATATTGAGGAGAGTAAATTAACCAACATCCTTGCCTTGATGCTGCAGTGATACCCTACTGAGAAAAAAACTTATTTTTTATGAGAGTTAACATTTCATTTTTAAGATTTTCTGGATTGAGTATACATTGTTATTTGTTATCGATTGGTATAACATTTGGAATCCTCGGTTTGACCTTATACTCACTGCATGTAATATTAACATAAAAATTCATCAAATTTATATTTCATACCATAAGTATATTCATTATACTATATAAAATATTTTAAAAATTACTTTTTTATAAAATGAAAAAATATAAGTTAATTATGTTTGTACAAAATTTACTGTATTAGACCTAACATTTTAACACAACAATTATAGTAAATTATAGTCACTGATAATTACAAAACTAACATAGCAAAACTTATGAAACATGTATGAAACATATATGGAACAGAAGACTAATAATAGCGAGTGAATGAGTAGAGTAGTCACTTCCTAAAACTGAATGGGCAGTCATGCAGAAAACAACATAAACTTTTCTCCCTGCAGAGAACGAGGTAAACAGTGTATAGTTGTCAATGGAAATATGATAATAAGCAGGTGGCGGGCACAGTAAGCCAAAGGTGACAATGCTGGTCAGCAGCCAGAATCATGTGTTCTACCAGCGGTTATTTCTGTGACAGTGTAGTTATATTTACACCTTGGCCCGAAGCAAATTGCACCTTGTTATAGGCCCTTGGCTGTATAGGATCTGTGCAACGATGTATGCATGTTTATGGACTTTCAGTTCCATTATGGACCAGAGGGTTAGAAACACTATGGTTTGGGATATTAAAAAAATATAATGGAGAATAATTGTGTAATTTAATTTTCTATTATATATTAGTCTTTAATAACCAAGAAATATTGGCTTTTAAGCTAAGAGAATTGAAGGAAAATAGCCTATGCTCAAAAGTAACAAACCATAATTGCTATGTATTATTTTATACAATTTTTTTAACAATTCATTAGTCTTCCACATAACTGTGAGACAATGAAATAACAAATCAGTCAAATCAGTGCCCATAGATGGAGTTGGATTGAAATTAATCCACCTTCCTCCCCACCATCCAACATATAGCCTATGGTCTGAACGTTTTCAATGTATTCCATCTTATCAACATTCACTATTTTTTCATTACTGAGTTGTTATTATTCTCCTACTCAAAATGCTAGTTTAAAATATATTTTTATGATTTAAAGAAACCCAAAGCTCATTTTATGAATAAAAAGGTGATAAATTTAGTTGTTATATGGATGTGTTGTTGATGTGTTTTTCATCACTGTTGCCAGAGTAAATTAACTGGGAGGAAAGAGAAGCAAATAAAGTGAAGCCCATTACTAAAGGATAGGAGTTGTTCCGGATGTTGTTGACGTTTTGTTTCTCTGTATTGCCATTGACAAAGTAATTAAAAAGGAAATAAAGGAGAGGCTCTACTTTATACTATATAAAAAAATATATATAGTAACCATAACCACATGAAAATGCATATGTAAAAATATTCCTTTATTACATCAGAATACATCATATCGGTACTATAATTTAAAAATAAAACATTTAGCAAGACCTCCCTTATTTTGAATAAATCCTTTATTAGCGAATTTCCCTATAGGGAATACGCTATTACGGTAGTAGTAAAGGTAAGACCTAAGCCCGGGACCATGATAATTTTTTGTTTTGAGGTCCCTAGAAGCCAAAACACCGTTTGTTCAAATTGATAAATATAAATTCCGAGTTGTATTAATATATACTAGCTATTTCCCTTTACGGCTTCGCCCATGATTAAATTTATTTTCTAGGTACCGTAATGAAATATTTTTAAATAGCAACAAAATATTCTTCCTAACAATGACATTGAAACAATAAAGTAGTGTGAGTTGAGCTCTAAAGGAATTTTGCAAAACCTTTTCTTAATGATAACCAATCAACCTCGTAGGCCCTACAGTTATTTTGAAATAATGTGGGGCAGAGCCCTAAAGAACATCAAAACTATATTTGCAAAACTGTTTCTTAGTGAACACCTATTAGCAAAACGGAACATAAACGTTAAATTTTAACCCCATAGGATACTTTGCTTAAGGTTCTTTGTAGGTGATGGTGAGTTAATCTTATTATTTAGTAAATTGTGGCGGACATTTTCTATCACTGATTAGTAACAAAATTCACGACGTTTCGGGATCTGGAATCTGATCCCGTCGTCAGGTGGAAGAATTACCTAGAACATACCAGTAGGATACATGGTAATTTTGAGGATTTGTGTGCCCTAAAGGAAATTAAAATAAACGGTATCAGATAACTGGCACATACTTTCTCCCAACAATATAAAAACATGTGTTAAAAGCTTTAAACATTAATGTCTAGATGACTCTGTCGGATAGCTACCAGCTGAGCAGCGCGAGCTTGACACTACGCCAATGTATACAGAACCGAATAAGTAGGGACATCCCATGTTAAAAAATTTTAGTTTTGCCCCCGAAAACAAGAGGAAAATAAAGCGCTGATGCTAGGATTACTTCTCCTTACTGTCACGGGAAGCGCTCTTTCTACCTCTCAAATGTCAAAATGAGCGTATTTGTTTACAAAAAATCAAAACAATAACAAACTTCTGTAAAATTATTCTAGTCATCTGTTTTCATTCAACCAATCAACATAAGTCTTACCATCTTGGTGGTGCTATCTGTGTTTCAGGGGCGGCGTTCTCACTTTCCCATAATGATGTCCCTACTTATTCGGTTCTGTATACATTGCCCTACGCGCATCTGTGACTTTTAACAACGTACTGTGTTTACCGCTAAACGAAAAATTGTATTTTCTCCTCAACCACTTGACGTAGAGCAATAATTTAAAGTACTGGATTATTTAGTTTTTTGAGCTTGATTTAATGGTGATAAGTAAAATTTATTTTGAGACAACAGCTATTTTGAAAATCAAAAAAATTGATTTTTTAAACACTTTTTACTCCATAACTTTTGAACGCGCATTTTCTCGGAGATGCGGGTGGTGTCATTTTATCCACCATTTTAAGCTTAATAAACCACAAAATTTTAATCAAAATCGTTAGAGCCGTTTTTGAGAAATTTTGATTTTTGACGATTTTTGAGAGTTTTTTGGGGTAAAATACCCTTAAAAATTAAAAATTCAAAAAAATGAAAAAAACGCCTGGAATTATCGTGGATTTGGACCTATATACCAAATTTCATTAAAATCGGACCATTAGGGCATTCTCTAGCTCTGTTTACATCCTGACACACACACACACACACACACACACACACACACACACACACACACACACACACACACACACACACACACACACACACACACACACACACACACACACACACACACACACACACACACACACACACAGACATCACTCCGAAAACCACTTTTTTGGACTCAGGGGGAACCATAATGGATAAATCCACCAACAACTCAAATTCGAAAATTTTGACGAAAACAATACTTTCTCCATATACTATGGTATAGGGGGAGAAAGTAAAAATTGTTTATTATTGAACATCTTTGAGCAAAGAGGAACGTCCATGACTAATTTCAACCCCGTAGGCCCTGGATTAATTTTGAAGTACTATGGGGCGGAGCACTAAAGAAATTTGAAAACTGTATTTGCAAAACCGTTTCTTAGTAAGCACCTATAATCAAAACCGAACATCCACGTTAAATTTCAATCCCTTAGGATCTATGGTAATTTTGGGGTTCTGTAAGGTGGAGCGCTAAAGGAAATTGGTTAAATTGTTTCTTAGGGAGCACCCATGAGCAAAGAAGAACATCTATGTCAAATTAAAACCCCGCGGAGGCACTAAAATAATGTTTGTCATGTGGGGCGGAGCCCTAAAGAATTTCGAAAACTATATTAGCAAAACATTTTCTAAGTGGGCACATATTAGAAAAACGGAATATCCCCGTTAAAATGTAATCCCTTTGAATCTATGGTAATTTTTAGGTTCTGTGAGATGGAGCGCTAAAAGAAATTGGTTAAATTGTTTCTTAGGGAGCACCCATGAGCAAAGAAGAACATCTATGTCAAATTTAAACAGCGAAGGCCCTAAAGTAATTTTGTAGTCATGTGGGGCGGAGCCCTAAAGAACTTCAAAAACTATTTTTGCAATGCTGTTTCTTAGTGAGCACCTATTAGCAAAACGGAACACCTACGTTAAATTTTAATCCCTTAGGATCTATGGTAGTTTTGAGGTTCTTTATGTGGGTTGGAACCCTGAAGGAAATTTGCTAAATTGTTTCTTAGTGAGCAACTATGAGCAAAGGGGAACATCCATGTCCAATTTCAACTCTGTGGGCCTAGAGTAGTTTTCAAGATCTGTGGGGCGGAACCCGAAAGAATTTCAAAAAATATATTTGCAAAACTTTTTCTTAGTGTGTAACCTACCTATGAGCTAAGAGGAACATCCATGTCAAATTTAAACCCCGGAGACCCCAAAGTAATTTTGAAGTCCTGTGGGGCAGAGCTCTAAAGAGCTCCGAAAACTATATTTACAAAACCGTTTCTTAGTGAGCACCCATGAGCAAAGAGGAACATCCATGTCAAATTTAAACCCCGCGGAGGCCCTAAAGTAATTTTGAAGTCCAGTGGGCAGAGCCCTAAAGCGCTTTAAAAACTAACTTATATTTGCAAACCCATATCTTTGTTAGTACCCTTGCACAAAGAGAATACTCCATCATATTTCAATCCCGTGGGCCTTAGGGTAATTTGGAAGCCCAGTGTGGGGCAGAGCAATAAAGTGCTTCAAAAACTTTATTTTCAAAACGTTTCTTAGAGCATAAGCATATGCTTGAATGAATCATCATGTTGTAGATGTAAACAAAACTAATTCAATTCCCATAATCATATGTTAGAATACAAAAATGTTGCTTCCAACAGAATAACATGGTAACTTTGAGAATGTACAGGGCGTAGCCCTTTGTGAATATTAATATGAAAATAGTCATACTTTCCTATTTTAAGCCTAAAGAATGAGTATACAAAATTTCAGCACTAGAGCTAGTCGGGAAGTTGGAGAATTAGTGATGAGTGAGTAAGTGAGTGAGGGTGTTCCCTTTTATATCTATATATTAATAGGCAAGCATGTTTCTTTTCCTCCTTTTTCTCAGCTTGTGTGCATTGTGGGAGAAATTCAGGCAGACCGTTAGAAAGGTAGAGTCCTGTAGATGAGCAGAATCCCATTATAATTCACATCGGTCATCAGGGATCCGCCCTATTGGCTTTCAAAGTTTCAATGTATGGGAGAAGAATAATTGATTGATTTATTAGACAGCTGTTTTAATAACAAATGCTATTAAATCAGAAAGAACAGATGTTTCAGATATGAAGCATTTTAAAACTATTGGCTCAAGATCATTTTGAGTTTTGGTCGAATTTCGACCAGTAGGCGGTTCCTAGTATATTTAGATATATATATGTGTGTCCGTGAACACGATAACTTTTGAACGGAACCTCTGATTTTGATGAAGTTTGGTACACGGGTGTAAGCCAGCATCTACTTGAATGAGTTCGCGAACCAGAATGATCGTACCATATGGGAACGAGGTTTTATGGGGTTTCAAAAGGATAAAAAATGGGTTTTTGGCTTTTTTTACTTTTATTTATAAAATTCAACAATTTTAACTTAAACTCATTAGAAAAGCTTAATAAAAGCAAACAATCTAGTATTTTGAATTTTTACATAGCTTAACTAGTAATGGACAAAAGCCAAAAACTATGTTTTCCATGTTATTCTTATGGGAAATCAACAAAACCTTCTATCTTGCTTATTTATTGACATATCTTGATAAAATTTGGTATGTACATTCATTAAGAAACGTTATATCTATACTTATTTAATACGCTAAGGGTTTTTTTTGTCTTGAGAACTCCTCCTACAATTTTCAACCGATTTTCAAGTTTTTGGTGTCGTTGGATAGGGCTTCGTCTGTAGTTGTTTCCGCCAAAAACTGATGAGAATCGGACTAAAAATAAAGGTGCTATTCACCATTGAAATCTCAAAATTTCCCATTTAAATAACATTGGGATTGAATAAAGCATTTTAAACATATGTTAATAATCAGCTGTAAATACGTGTTGTTTTGGTGATTAAAGATATTCACAATAGTGGATTGGCCGGATGTCATTGATTTTGAGCTAAAAGTAACATTTGTATTGAAAGTAAATTGCTCGATTTCGAGCAACACGTACACTAGTTTGTTTAAAAAGCCCATGTGGCGGCAACTACATACTCACTCCTATGGGGTTTATTGGGAAAATAAAAAAACACCATAACCTGATAAAATTTGGTATACATTCATTAGGTAGGGTTTAACTTATATTCACCAACAAAACCCGTATGGCAGCAAACCTACATACTCTCATCCCCTTGGATCTTGTGGGGAATAGAAAATATACCAAAATTCCTTTTGAAATTTGCTGAGTACGTCGGTCTGCTGTGACAGGGGTATTTTTCTAACTGTATGTTTTGGGTCTTTAGCCCATCTTTTTGTATACAACTATCTAACCTAGTTTCTTACAAACTCTATGGGAAGTTTAGTAATTATTTGCACATTAGAGAATTTAGAACATACAAAATGTCTGTTCCGACAAACAAAATTCTGAAGTTCTATGGGTTTTCATTTAGGTTTTCCTAGTTTTTTTTTAGGCTCATTTGTTTCTAAATAATCAAAAGAACATTTTTAGGCCGATCATATTAATCAGTATATAATAGCAATCAATGCTCTAAAAGCTATTGCTAATCAAATCTATACTTATTTAATATGCTAAAGGTTTTTTTTTTGTCTTGAGAACTCCTCCTACAATTTTCAACCGATTTTCAAGTTTTTTGTGTCGTTGGATAGGGCTTGGTCTGTAGTTGTTTCAAAACTGTTGAGAATCGGACTGAAAATAAAGGCGCTATCCACCATTGAAATCTCAAAATTTCCCAGTTAAATAAAATTGGGATTGAATAAAGCATTTTAAACATGTGTTAATAATCAGCTGTAAATATGTGTTGTTTTGGTAATTACAGATACTCACAATATTGGATTGGTCGGATGTCATTGATTTAGAGCTAAAAGTAACATTTGTATTGTATTAAAATAAATTGCTCGATTTCGAGCAACACGTATACTCGTTACCTTTATTAATGCTATCACAAAAGCTAGCTAGTCACAGACCTGTCAAATTGTTGTAGCATTTAAGCATAAAATCTGCCAATAACAAAAAATTATTAATATTAATTAATAATCTTACAGTATTGCTTACTGAAATACTCAATACTGTATTGCATTAATATAGCTTTAAATGTAATATAGTCAAGAATAAAATGCATTAAGTTACAATAATTCTGTCAATTCCTATTTTTTTTTTTTTTTTTTTTTTTTTTTTTTTTTTTTTTATTAATACGATGAAGTAGCATTGATGGATAGAAGCTCGAGAAACAAAGGTAAAATAACTGTGATTTTCACATCTCAGTCCCATGAATATGGATCATAGAAGATTATTTTTATTGGTGGTCGAGATACAGTAGGTATCAAAATTTGTTTCATATTCTTCAGACATACCACATTCTATAAAAATTATTGCAAAAAATATAAATGTTATCAAAGATTATGTTTATGCTTTTTTTCTAATCCCTTATTTTCTAAACCATAAAAACAAATCGTGTTAATTATGTGCTGGATCATTGTTTTCAACTGTAGTGGCAGTCTATTGTCAGTTTTATTTAATAAATAGATTTCTCTCTCAAGTAGGCCAATAAGCTAGCTGGAACGTTTAACGCCTGGATCCTGTCCGCAGTTGCCATCCACTTTGATGAGGACCATTGCGACTCAGGAGTGACCGGAGGGATGTTGAGAGGAATCTACGTCCTGCATGAAATGCACTTTCACTGGGACTCGGAACACACCATTAACGGAAAGAGGTAAAAACTGCTGAACCGACAACAAGTAAAAACAGTTGTCATTTGCTTGGGAAACGGACACTGGGCCAGCTCATAGATATCGGTTGGGGTCATAAAAATGTCAAAATATATCTCGCGGCTTCTGGGCCAGTGGCCCGGTAGTCCCGCGTTGGGGTGTGGGTGAGAGAGAAGACAACGATGTTAGAAGGGCCGGATGGCCTAGTGTAATGCGTTTCTTAGAAGTACCCTGTGCATATGGCCTCCATTTAAACTGTTCCAAAACACATATCCTTCATATTCACAATCCACAATTGAACACAGGAAAAGCCACTCTTAAATTAGACTCAGGAGAACAAATTCAATCAGTAGGAAGTACAAAATTTTTAGGTTTAAATATCAGTGAACATTTGAAGTGGTCCGATCATCAGCATCAACTAAATTCCTCCTTAGCCAAAGCTTTGTTTGCACTGAGAGTTGTGTTCAAAACTACAGGTCTTAGTGCAGCTCTCATGGTTTACCATTCATATTTCTTGTCCAAGGCTTGCTATGGCATCATCTCTTTTGGCAGTTCACAAATTATCAATAACATTTTCATCCTCCAAAAACGAGATGTTAGGATTTTGGCGCAAATCAGACCCCGCTCATCTTGTCTCCCTCACTTCATCAGGATGAATCTTCTAACAATCCATGCTGTCTGTATATATCACCTATGTATATTTGTAAAAAATAATCATTCATTTTTTTTGTCAGGAAATCATACACATCACTACAACACACGTCATAGAGAATCTCTTCAATTTCCTGTTCACAGAACAGCTCTGTATGAAAAATCCCCATTGTACATGGGGAGGAGGGTCTACAACCATCTCCCTATTCAAATAAAATCTGAAGAAAAAATGACATCATTTAAGAAAAAGCTCAAGGACCACTTAACAACATTGTGTCCTTACTCTGTTGAGGATTTTTTTCGGGAAAATTAATTTTGAATCTTAATTTCAAGGTTGTATTTATTTAGTTTACAAATTATGTTTTTTTTTTCCAATGTCATTTAAGTTTTAGGATAAGTTAGATTTAAGTCTTCTTTTAATTTGGACGTGTCATATGTTTACTTGTGAAAATCACAACTATGTAAATTCTGTGTGACAAATAAAGAATTTCATTTCATTTCATATGACTAATCAATATAAGGGAAGTTGACACAGATATGAGTCACAGAACTCAGGATTGAGGTTTTGTGAACATAGAGATTTGCAAGGATATGCATCAGGTCCTTTTCAGCTTTAGTGCGATTGAGAAATACAACCAAATACCCCCGTCGCAGCAGACCTGCGTACTCAGCGAATTTCCAAAGAATTATTGTTTCAACATCAAAGAACTTTGTGGTTTCTTATATAATTAATAATCTTTACAAGAAAATATAATATATTTAATGGCATTATATTTCTGAGTAAATTATTTTTATTTAATAATTTATATAGGCCCTATTAATATTTATATTGCAATAAATGACTTTTTTAATTCTAACAAATTAAAAGTTTTTTTTTATTTTTGACAGTAATAAAAGTGCATATCCAAAGCTTCCATTCAAAAGGAATGATTTGTTTGCAAATAACATAAACATTTCAAATTTGACAAATATGCAGAAGACAGCTGATCAGCTGATTAGGAAAAGATACCTTATTATCTCCATCTCTCTTGCTCCCATTATACACTTATTTTTCCATGAGAATACCATGGGATTTAGCATGTAGGTTTGCTGCCATGTGGATTTTTTATCAAATCTTAATTACTCACCACCTAGTGAAGGTTCATAAAATTTTTTTTAAGGTATGTTGATAAATAAGCGATATATAACTTTTTAAAGATTTACCCATAAGAATAACATGGGAAACTTGATTTGAATTTTCTCTATAACCAGTTAAGCTATTTTAAAGATTCAAAATACTAAATTATTTGTTTTTTAAGCTCTTTTAAATGATTTTAGTTAAAATTGATGAAATAGGTCCAAAAATGCCAAAAACCCATTTTTGACCCCTTTGAAACCCCATAAAACCCCTTTCCCATAACCCGACAATGCTGGTTCGCAAACTCATGAAAATTGGTCTTACAACTTCATACCAAATTTCATCAAAATCGGAGGTCCCCTTCAAAAGTTATCAGTACCACGGACACACACACACACACACACACACACACACACACACACACACACACACACACACACACACACACACACACACACACACACACACACACACACACACACACACACACACACACACACACACACACATATATATATATATATATATATATATATATGAAAATGAACGAATGGTGTTTTTGGCTTCTGGGGACCTCAAAATGAAAAAGTAAAGTGGTCCCGCGCTTAGGTCTTACCATGGCTACTACCGTAATAGCGTATTCCCTATAGGGAAATTCGCTAAAACTCAGTTCATCTTGAGCTAATTAGATTTAAATCTTTCATAACAAACATCTGTTCTTGCTGATTTCCTAACATTTGTCATCACAACAGAGTATTGACAGAGCCCTGTCAAATGATTAAAACAGTTATCCTTCTACAATAAGATTAACATTGAAATTACCATTGTAATGGTAATATGCGCAGTTTCCATCTACAGTGCTCATTAGCTGAGAAAAAAGGAGGAAAAGAAATGTGCTTGCCTATTAATATATAAATTTCACAGAGAGGCCACGACCCAATCTGGTTGCATATTTTACTGTGGGTAATATTATGGTGCATTGCCAAAAAAATAATTAAAATTTTGATCACAAAACATTTGTTCATATACATAAGGTTGGTTATATGTTAGTTTATTTTCATTTAAAAGTTTTTTAAATGCATTTAACATTTAATAGTCCTAGACTCTTAATTGGAAACCGCTCTTGGATCACCACACGGCAACGTGAAAGCTCAAAAACAGCCAATTTGGCTTACCAACAAAGTGTCAAAGATTCTTGGAACCAGATCTCAGCTGAGTGGTGGCTTTCTCATCCTGTCCATCCTTCCCCCTTCAACCCTCCGCCCTCTCTCGAACGCTAGCTAGCCCGGGAGCCGCACCACTAGGGTCCATAAACTTACCCTCGTCAAAGTTTTTATAGACGCTGGCCCACACCCCTACAGCGCAGTTGCTTGGTTAGTAAATACAGTAATTTTCTAACATCCATGTAATTAATTTTCTTGTGGTTAACATATAAAGTAGTTATATGTGGTTAACATATAAAGTAATTAAAAAAAATAATACAAAACCATTTAATTCAATAAAAATTATAAAAACAACATTTTAGACTTAAATTTTTTTATACAGTAGAACTTTGATAGTTCCACAATCCTTATAGCTCGACACATTCATGACAACTTGATATGTCAGTAATGACCGATAGTGTCAGTGACCATAATGGAAACTGACAAAGGTGAAAATGTAAACCAAGTGTCGAATGATTTGGATAATGATTATTTTAAAGTTTAATCAAGTTTTTGTTTCATTAAAGTTTAGTGTTTTATAAATTAAACTCATGATTTTTATACTGAATACCTATGTTAAAATTTCCCATTACACTCTATAATGTACAGTTAAAAATTTCAAACCTTTGACACTTTCAAGTCCACAAAGTGTTGAACTATCGAGGTTATACTGTAATTAGAATTTTAATTATTAATTTATCTGCAAGATAATTAGATTGTGTACGATAAAATTACATTTCCAATGTTTGTGGAAGGTTTCCGTTGGAGCTGCACCTTGTCCACTACAACAACAAATACGAGAGCTTCAGTGAGGCAAAACATCACCATCCTCCAGATGCTCTGGCGGTGGTTGCGGTGCTGTTCGAGGTAAGAACAGTGTTGAAATATTCACAACCATAAAAAATATACTTTCCAGCTTGTTATTTGAGAAGCATACCGTACATATTGAATTGTGATGGTCAAAAAGAGTTTTTGTGGTGAACTAAGGTCAACGAACAATTTGGAATCAAAATAAGTAGGATTTAGTTGCTCAAAAAGTTAATCCGATTGGAATTCACAAACAAGATCAACCCCAGTTGGTTGGACCAGTGTTGGGGAATCATTGAGGGCTCATTGTTGGCAAGGCGGACATTGCCAACAGTTGTATGAAGACTTCAGCCCAATGTAGGCCCAACAATTTTGTGCTACATGGGGGGTAAACTTAAAAGCATTACATCGTGCTCCGGTTAATGCCATTGTGCTTAGTGCCTTAAAACCCAGCGCACTTTACTGCTCTGAGTTATCCAGAATTCCGGGTACTGTACCTGCTTTGGAGATGAATGCTCCATGCAAATGTTTTTGTTAAAGAGTTAACAATAAAATTAAAATTTCCTGTCTCTTAGCTTTTTAGTGAAGTTTG
The DNA here is from genome assembly GCA_030545055.2 of Neoaliturus tenellus. Lineage (NCBI taxonomy): Eukaryota > Metazoa > Arthropoda > Insecta > Hemiptera > Cicadellidae > Neoaliturus > Neoaliturus tenellus. The sequence continues at coordinate 255,945,763 of CM061531.1, forward strand.
GGTAATACTTTAATTTCTAATTAGGGGCTTTTGCCCCTATAAGCTCCTAGTTACCCTAATAGACTTTACACTCTCACTACAGCTGTTAAACCTGGAAACAATTTAATTTCCTTACCAATGTTGATCAAATGGGAAAACAATTAACTTTAAAGTCTTGTATGGTCTTTCCATTTGGATGACTATCTACCAATTTACTTAAGAAAAAACTTCATGCCGAGCTCTATCGAATGACACAAAAATCATGATAAACTGTAGAAGGAGTTAACTGTACAAAAAAAAAAAACCATATCATGGTAATATGTATAGATGATTCAGACATCAATCTTTTATGTGTGAGTCTTATTTGAGGACAAATCATCATTTTCCTTTGAAAACAAAATTGATGATTCTTCCAGGAATCGGAAAATGGGACGGAGGCCTTGGACCCGTTCCTGGAGGTAGTGAAGGGGGTGGCGGGACGCACGGGACAGAGGGGGCGCCTCCCTCCTCACTTCAACCCCATCGACTTCCTGCCGGACGACAGGAGCACGTTCTATAGGTACTCCGGGTCCCTGACCACCCCTCCGTGTGCGGAGATAGTCACATGGACAGTCCTAACGACCAAGATGCCCGTCTCTTCAGAGCAGGTGCTGTAGAAGATATCACTCAAAGTGTGTGATGCCGTGTTTTGTGCAAACATTTATTATGAGCGAAAAGTATTCATGGATGGTGCACACTTATGGATATGTGTTGTTTTTTAATTTACTTAATTTGTATACTATAAAATGATACTAATAAAATGTTTGATTTTATCTGTAACTATGAACCGCGGACCACAACGGCTGTGTTTTGCGATCTATCCATGGCTTTCGATTGTATGGTTCATGACATTCTTTTAGGAAAGCTTAAATTGTAACTTCCTATTACTTAAATTGTAAAGATCAATAAAACATCTATTTCAACCTAGGAAAAATTTAAATGTGGCATTCCGCAACGCTCTACTTTAGGTCCTCCTAAAATACGTGAATTCTTAAGTTACTTAAATTCTTGATCTATGTAAATTATGTTCCAAGTAATATTTCTAAAGATGTAATTTTATATGCAAATGACACAACAGCAACTCTTAAAGCTGAACAAACTAAAGAACTTAAATTTCTTTTAGACCAAGCTTTTTATCAGTTATCTGAATGGTTTGGCGCAAATGATGTGAAAACAAAGGTTCTAAAACTCTTTTGATAAAATTTTCAACACTTCAAAATAAAGATAATGGTTTTCCTAATATTTTATTAGATGGGTTTCAAGTATCTTTGGCTGATCACACTAAATTTTTAGTAATTAAAATTAGACAAAAACTTAACTTGGGGATCCATATAAATTGGATAGAGAAACGACTTAGCACATCAATATACCAATGCTTGTGATTTATGATGTTGTTCATTTTAAGACTAAATTAATGGTTTATTATGCATTATTTTATTCTATTAGCTTGTTATAGAGTTTTGGGGCGTAACGTGGGGCGTATGGTGTCAGTTTTTAAAATCCAAAATAAGTATTTAATATAATGATTTTTTCAACTTCAAGAGCATTTTGCAAACCTATCTCTAGAGAATTAAAAATTTTAACTTTACCTTGTTTATAAATTTTTCGAGTTTTGATTTTTATAAAAAAATAATCTGACAAGTTTAGTTTATCAGTATAATCACACTTATGAGACAAGGTTTAACAGTGATTTCCAATACCCCAGACATCGACTGTTAATCTTTTTGGGAGGACACCTCACTATATGGGTATGAAACTTTACAATAAATTTCCTATTGAGTCCAAATACTCAATATTAATAATTTTTCAAAAACAAAATAACTAAGTCTTTTTTGCTGTCTAAGGTTCAGGAATATTTAAATGACAGTTCAATTTAATTAAGCATTTCAATTGTTTACACACTGTAACTCGCTTTACGCACTGTTTATGAAACATTAAAGTAGAAAAAGTATTGTAACATTGTTGGGCCTTATTTTAAGTTTTTCTTTTTTACAATATTATAGTAGACAAAAACTTAAATAAGCCCCCCTCCTCAGCTAGAAACCCTTCCTAATCCCTTGTTTTCAAAACAATGTCACCGTTCAGGGCGGCCAGACGAACAACCGACATTCGCCCAGCGATTCCAAGAAATTTCACGCCCCACTATATTTGCATGATAACTGATTGTTCAGGAGGTCGTAGAACTCTGTAATTCAAGTTTAGTTTTATTTGTCTAGGTGAGATGAAAAGCATGAGCCAAATTAGGACTAGAGTATCAATTAATTAAAAGTTATAGTGGAGTGCAAAATTTCTGGGAATAGCGGGACGGAGGTCAACCATCCGGCAGGCCACCCCGAACAGTGACATTGTTTTGACAAGGGATTAGGAAGGGTTTCTACCTGGGAAGGGGGCTTATTTATGTTTGGCGTCTATTAAACCTCTTTTCTAGCTGTGCTATTTGTACAAAACATATTTGCAACAATACAGGAGTTGATTCTGATTCTGATGAATACGATGCAGGCCAGCTGAAGATACAAGTTTTCTTCATGCATCAAAAACTATACAATTATGTGAATATGTGCATTTTAACCCTTTGTTTAAAGTTCATTGTTGGTGATGGTGAGTTTATGTTATTGTTTAGTAAATTATTGCTGACATTTTCCATTACTGGTCAGTAAAACCAAATTCACGACGTTTCGGGATCTGGAATCTGATCCTGATCCTTTTTGGAAACAGGATCAGATTCCAGATCCCGAAACGTCTTGAATTTGTTTTTACAAATCAGTAATCAGTGATCGACAATCAATAATTAATTATTAATAAATTCCAAAAATTTACTAAATAATAACATATGGATTTTAGTTTTTAATGTAGTTCACCAAAGATTCATTCTAAAATATACAACAAGTGTGTGTTGATGTCTTCAAGGGGCAAATTATTGCATTTGGAGAAAAAAGTTGTTGAATACGGTACCCAAATTATTGTAGGAATACATTAATGTTAAAAGTAATTTGTCATCTACTATTTTTTCATGTTTCTCTACAGAGAACAACAATGTTCAATATTGGACCACACAACTAATAAAATAGCACCAATCAAAAGAATTTCTCAAAATGTCTCAGAAAACAACCTACAGAACTTGAAAAGAAATCTCGGACTACATACTTGGGAAAACGTGTACCTGGCAAACTCAATCAATGAAAAATATAAGAATTTCATCGACACAATCATTAGGGAAATAGATGAAACAATACCCAGGACCTACAAAAACTCTAACAGCAAGCAAAAAAACAAATTTTGGAATGAACAAACCTCAAAACTGAAAAAAAACAGTCATACTTGCCCACGATAAGTATCTCCTGACTAACTCTACTGAAGATAAAACATTGTACTCAAACCTAAAAAAGGCCTACGATAAGCACGTCAGGGAAACAAAAATAGCCTACACTATGGATAACATAGAAAAATCAAAAAACATAAGTAAAGAGATCTGGAAAACAGTCAACAAAGAAAGGAAAAATAACAATCCCGTCCGCCAAAACATTAGCCTAAAAGTAGATAGTGAAACCATAACTGACCCAGACAGAATATGCCAAATCTTTAATGACTACTTTATAAACATCGGAGCCTCGACCATAGACTCAACATCAGAAGAATGTAACAATGCAGCCAGGCAACCTGAAACACCACAACATACCCTGAATATGAGAAAACTGGAAAAATTCTCTAAAATAACTTTAAGTGACTTGGAAAAAATCTTCAATGACCTTCCAGCTAAAAACTCATCAGGCTTTGATAACATCTCAAATAAAATGGTCAAATTCTGTAAACAAGAGCTAATAAAACCACTACTACACATCATAAATCAAGCAATAGAACAATCCACCATACCAGAACTAATGAAAATCTCAATTGTTTATCCCAAATTCAAGAAAGGCGAAGCTCAGATGGTAGAAAACTACCGCCCGATATCATTACTTCCAGTTTTTTCTAAATACTTGCGGAGAAAGTTATAAACAACCAATTAATGAAATTCCTAGAAGATTCAAGCCTAATTTCAGCAAACCAACATGGATTCAGACAGGGAAAATCAATCAATACAGCGTTGGCACAACTCTGTGAACAAATCACCAATATATGGGAAGATAAAGAAACAGCTGCAGGCACATTTTTAGATTTACAAAAAGCGTTCGACAGTCTGAATAGAAAACTTTTAATAGAAAAACTCCAGAAATTAAACATTGGCAACAACGCCCTGAATCTACTCCAAGACTACCTTACCAACAGAAAACAACTAACTGAAATAGAATACTACAATAACAATTGGCAGCTAAAAACTAGATCAAAACTTCAAGATACACCTCATGGCGTGCCCCAAGGGTCAGTACTTGGAACGTTACTATTTTTAGTGTACATAAACAGCTTCTCAGAAAGCCTGCCTCCAAGCTATGGATGTATTATGTTTGCGGACGACACAACCGTTATCAACCCAATAAAAAAACAAGAAAACCCGCAACAAAAACAAGAAGAAACACTGAAAATTGCTACAGAAATTTGCAACGACTTGAAGCTACACATAAACCGGAACAAAACTATTCAAATTCAATTTCAAACATCAAATAGAAATATACACCCCACAACAGATGAAGACAATACACCAAATCACACCAAGTTTCTTGGAATCCAAATCGACAAAAACTTAAATTGGCACAAGCACCTAGACTACCTCCATAGCAAACTCTCGTCTGCACTATTCGTACTACGAAGACTTCGAAGAATTATGAACAAGAAAATAACAATTGTAGCATACCATGCACTTTTTGCTTCACATTTAAATTTTGGAATCATTGCCTGGGGTGCGGCAGGAGAAACATTTCTTAAAAAAATATTCACCCTTCAAAAGAAAGCACTGCGGATTATAGAAGAAGCTCACTATCAAGACCACTGTCGACCATTCTTTCAGAAAAACAATATCCTTACTCTAACCTCAACCTACATCCTGGAAACCATTAAATTCATTAAAAACAGAGATATTACATATAGACATACGTGCCACCAACACAATCTCAGAAACAAACTTAACTTAAACTTAGATTACCATAGGCTCCACAAAACTAGCTCTACACCACAATATATGGGTATTAGGCTTTTTAACCTATTACCAAACAACCTAAAATCAATAAATAACAACAAACTTTTCATCTGTAAACTAAAACAATACCTCATTCAAAAATCTTACTATAACCTAAACGAATTTTATCTTGAACATGATAGCTTAGTTAGGCCCTAAAACAAAATGCTCACGAATTCTACACCTGAAGAAATTGACGATTCCCCGGTCAGAAGATCGTGGCGAAGAGGACCTAAAAAAAAAAAAAAAAAAAAGAACTGTGGTCTTCTGAAAATCTAATGGTATTAGGAAAATTAATTTCAACATTAGGCCTATTAATGAGAAACATAATCTGTGGTAAATCACATGTGCTTGCTTATTTCATTGAGTTCAGCAATTAAATGTAATAACAATTCTAACCACACGCTTGATCGGAAAAAGGACTGACAAGGTCTAAATTATCACTTCTAGCATTACTCATTCCATACCGAATCTGTGCTTAAAAATGCTTTCATTCTATTAAAAAATCAAATTCTTATCTGAATCACTGTTCCAGATGGATATATTCAAGCTTGTTCACATACCTGGGCCTGACAACGACCCACTGGATTCCAACTACCGAAGACTTCAAGACCTGAACAACCGTCAAGTCTACCTCATGTCGGACAACGGAGCTGCTTCCATCACTTGTGCTCTCAGCCTGATAATGCTCTCTTTGCTCAACACTTGGCTTAGATAAGGAAAACAGTTGAGTTTAGACATTGTGTTGAGAAGATTCCTACAGGATTAAGTAATTGAATATCCAAATAGCAAGTATATTATTTCCTTTAGGTTTCAAAGCTTAGAGCCTTTTACTTAAAAATTATCCGTGAGTTTTTGTATCAGAATGAATTAGGACTATCTATATTTGAATATCAAAGGGAATCTCATTATTGACTCTTATCTAAAATAAGCCTAAATTTAAAATGTGAGTCATCAAAATTATTTAGGATTGTTAATGTAAAACTACGAGGAAATAGAATATTTTAATTCAATTTCTTTAGTTTTTAGAATTAACCTCAGTGGCACATTTAATTGACTGGCAGGGGACTATATTTGGTCTAAGACAGTATATTGTTACTGTTAAGAGATGTTGGGAAGGGGAATCAGTAATGAGATACTTGTCTTGGGATTTTGAACACTTAAGTTGTCTTGGTCAAATTAAGCTTTGGAATTCGATTGGAAACGGCGACCTGAGGTCAAGTCTATGTCAAGTGTCATGGGTGACTTTATGTCACACTCATATCAGTTTTCTCTTACGTTCGGTAAGAACAAAGACTTGATTGGTTTCCTTGCACTCACAGTTTTTTTATCAGTGTATCAGAGTTATGGACAGTAATAATACAATAAGTTATGGCACAGTGCAAGGAAGGCAGTATGAAATTGAAATAAGTATTTGTTTAAGTGTTAGCATCATTACCTTACTAACGAATTCAAAAATCTTGTGCTAAGAATAACATTTGTATAATTAAGTGACAAAAACAAAAATTTAAAACGTATTGTACAGTTTAAAGAGCTTTTGAACAACCCAATACAATATGGAAACAACTCATTTGATTCCCCAATTTTTCGGGTGCCAGAATGTAAGCGTATCAGAAGTTGATATAGCTACTGTCAATATACACTGTTCTTAGTGTAGCTGAAGAAATTAAGTTAATAATTTTAGAAAGACTTCTAAGTTGCTCATACTTCAATCAGATTGTTGATCTTTTGTCGGGGAGGTGAAACTATAATTTAATCATGTAAATGAGTAGTATTAGTAATATTATATATATATATGTATATATATATATATATATATATATATATATATATATATATATATATAACTCAATTTAAATAACTGGCAGTAAAAGGAATGGTGTCATCAGGACTGGTTCGAGAAAATTCACTTGATCCTTTGTAACCTTTTACACAATTTAATTGACACATTACTAGTGTAAGCTACCTATATGTTTTGTCACACAAAATGCGAAGAATTTATTAATTTTGATAAACAAAACATAATTTTAAACTAAGCTACTGTAAGTAAATTTGTTTTACGTCAATTCAAACAATCCTCTTAATAATATTAAATATGACAGCATACAATAATATAATAATGATCTTATAGAGCATTGGTTCTAGTCATGTTTATTTATTTTTTTTTTTTTTGTATTATTACTTTCCTTTGGCATTAAAATTCAGTTGATGAAATTTAAAAATCATAGTATTATTCAGCTTGTAGATAAAGAGGATATACCATAAATTATTTTAGATTTACATAAAAGTTAAAAGGCAAATTAGTTTTTTGTGTTAAATCATTTTTATAGTTATTGTAAGAAAATAGTACCATTCCAAAAAATTGAGACACTGGCTTGTTTTTACTTTAGAGAAATTTAGTGTGATGAAGTTACCATCACTTATACAGTAACCTTGTAATAATTTTTAGTGATTTATTAGCTATGGTAAATTTATTGAGAAACTCACTTATAGACATAATTGAATATTGTACATAGTTTGTTATGGTTTTTTGTATTATAATTTATATGCATCCAAGTTAAGTGCCAAATAATCAAGGTATAAGGGTCAAAGATAAGTATAATGAATTCTTTGAGGGAATTTGTAAAAATATGCAAACAATTTATCATTAACTGTGTATGATTTTTTTCTATACCTGATCCTTCTCGAGAATATTGGGGTGGGGGAGAGATTTAAAAAGTAAAAAAATTTAAATTCATAGCAAACATGTTCAAGTATTAGATTTCCTTAAATAACGTTTTAAATAAGTTATAGTGTCTTTCAGAAACTCCTAGTCAGCTGTTATATTTTGAAGCCAAACCTATGCCTTGTTAAACATTAACAGTTCTAAAGCAAACTGATAAAAAAAAACTGCTACCAATAATATTGTAGTACTGATACACAATATGTTGTAATGTACCAGATGGTATGCAACAGTGAAAAAAACCAAAAAAAAAAAAAAACCAAAAGGCTCCAAAGGGATATTAACAAAGATAAACAAAACCCTACCACCATCTCTCCCTAGAAGGATCAGGTTTAAAAAAACAGGCTATAGTGTATTTTTACTATTCAAAATATTTTAAATTGATTTTTATATTTTTAAGAATAGGTATTTTTTGCTACGTAGAATCCTCTTTCCCATAAATTGTTCTATTTTACTGTACTTATTGGATGAACCAGGAATTGCTTTAATAAATATGGAGTAAAACTCTCCGTCTTGAGAAATTTAGTGTAATTTTTATTTGACACAAACATCTGCTTCGCCCTTATTTCCCAAGGGCATTATCAGCACTTTAAGAATTAGAGGTTAAATCAGGTTGAATGTTAGGTTTATGTCAAAGCTTCAAATAACACTTATATATAGTTTTACGGCACATTATAAAAAAAAACATAACATAAACAACAGTCTCACCCTAGTCCTGGCCTGCATGTACCAGGCAGTTTGAAGTAACAATAGGCGTTTGTGAGACTGCAAGTGCGGTCTATGTTATGTTTTTAACATTTGCTATGTGTCCCTTGATGTAATGTGTGTGAAACGGTATATAAGTGTTATTTTAACCTTGGACATGAACCTAACATTCAACATAATTTAAGTTTGGAATTTTAAAATGATGATGATGTACTTGGGAAATAAGAGCGAATTAATTATCAATGTCAAGTAAACAATACATTGGATTGCTCAAGAAGAGTTTTACTCTATGTTATATTTTTATCAATTTAGCAATTAAATCTGAAACAAATTCAATTAATATTTAGATTTAAGTCACAATAAGAAATATCACTATTTTTTGTTTACAAACTTATTTGGCAAAAAGTTATAATTGTTAGAAAATACAGTATCTGTATTTAAGAATGGTTTAATGAAAGTTTACTTTATTGAATAAGATCACATGCTAAATTTTAATTTTTCATTTGTGCTTAAGGTTGCACTCTAATAACTATGTTATGTCTAGTCATATAAAAACTGAAATGACAAGTCTAGTCGAGCTAATATTCCTTTCATTACAACAATTGTTGATTTAATCAAAAATATTTTTTGATTAATAAACATTTTAAAAGTATTTCTTTAATGTAATATTTTCCTTGGTATGTTTCTGGAGCTTACAAAATTTAGTTAATGAGTTGGCATACAGGCATGGGGCGGATGAAAAACACTAAATAACACCCTAGCGTGTATGAAAAACACAACCTAATGTTCAATTATATTTTCTTTATGTGTAATACATGGCTAAACGTTATTGAAGCAGGATGAAAGCAAAAGTTACAGCATCCGTAAAGACATGATAGAAACAATAAATGACTCACGTACAAATAACAGTTTATTGAACTCAGAACATAACATGAAAAATTATAGTCCACTAACAGTAAATAAATCATCAGTTTACAAGATTATGTGATACAACGTAATAATCTGTAACATGAATAGGTTGTAGCAAGTAAAGTTAAATATCTTAATACTGAAACTTGACATAAAAACTGTTTATTTTTTTAACATTAGTGTAATAATGCACTATTCAATTGATAATGCGTGAGAGATCTTAAAAAGCAGTTTTTGGGTTTTTAAAACAAGTAGGAGTTGAACTAAAAATACATATAAATGCAAAAAAGGAGCGGTGTTTAATAAACTTAAGTTGAAAGTAAGGTGCGTCTTTTTAAAAAGTTGAGAGTGTCCAAAACCAGGTCAGACAGACATATAAACATTCACAATCTGAACAGCACGACAAATTATTCGGTTCGAATTATTTGAGATCACAACATTTCTTATGAGAAGTACATATATTTCCACAGAAACATTCCTTTTAACGTACTTTAATTAGTTTTTTTTTTTTTTTTAATGAAGCTGCTAAAACTTTTAATTAAATATTTTTGATTATAAATTTAAACAGTCTCACAGCGTTTTATGTGAAAAATAGGAATTGAAAACAAGTGAGATGCAAAGCTAAAAGAGAATTCAGCGAAACTAGTCCACGGAGACCTGTAATTGGTAGTCAATAATTTATCTAGAATTTATCAATTTGAAAACTATTGAAGAATTTATTGTCAGCAGAATGAAAAACTCATCAAAAGACACCTGTTTTCATTCCTAAGAAGATTGTTAACGTGAAAAAGTTGGATCATTCTCTAGACTTTTTTTAATGAGAGTAAAACTTGGGTTATAAAACCATAGATTGGAGGTTAAGTAAAAAATCATAGAAAGTTTCTTCTTAAGACTTCCAGTTGGTTTGAAATTAAAGAACAGAATTTACATTTTTACTGATTTTCAACTACAAATTACTTTTTACCCTCACAACAGTACACAAGTCAGTAAAAAAGTCTAGTTTAAACAATTTAAATCAAGAATTTATTGCCTGATAACGTCTTAAACTGCGCTAGCTCTCATCCATATCACCTTTCAATGTTTAAATATTAAATAAATTTTAATTTACCATATTCATCAGTGTTTCACCATATTCATTCAACTAGAGAGTGTTTTAAAAACCCAATGAACATGAATAATTTTATTTATATTATTTGGAAATTAACAGATTTGCAATATTTTAACTATTAAAAGTAATGGAAAGCATCTTAAACTAAATCGTAACTTTAAAATATTCAATTTTCCCTTGACAATCCATAAAATCCTCTTTGATTTCATTAAACATTCTTTGTGTTATTTGTGTTCCACAGTCATTAAATTCAAATTTCCCATGGAATGAATTACCAACACTGTGAAAAATGGTCTGAACACGAATAATTGGTATGTGAATTGTAAAAAAAGGCGATGTTTGTTATTTACACAACAAAAATAAAAAACAGAAAAAAATCATAATGAAAACCTAACTTTTAGGTTCTTTCACAGATGCCATCAAACATTAATAAATAATACTTTACATTACGAAAAGTATTTCAGGTAAGACTGATTTCTTAACATTCACTATCACCAAGCAAAGACACCTTACAATTAGAAGCAAACCGAATTTCATTTATTTAGTATGTAATGGTGATATAAACAGGCGAAATTCCAAAAGAAACAAACAACAGTGATACAACTCCGGACGAAAACCATTACAAGGACTCGTTTAGCCCTTTGGACTAAAGGTGATTAATTTTTCTTTTAAATTATGATTGGCTGGTTAGCAAAAAAAACAACTCTACGAGACAAAATAAAATGTTTGCATCACTAGTTTGTAGGATTTTCATTTGGGTATGATGAACAATTAATTATGAATTTAAAAAACATATTTTTAAAGCCTTTTACTTTGCTTAAGATCTCCAAAGTACAAGCTTACTTTGGTAAAGTTGGTGGGATTAATTAATTGTCAGTAATCAAAAACCCAAAATGAGACTGTCTCATAAACCTGATGACAATAAACATTTATCACTAATTTAGCCATTGAACATTATTTAGATTTTACAAATTAAGGAGAAACAGAATATATTTATTACATACAAAATTAATTTAGTAGTTAAATGGAACAATAACAAAAAAATGGAAAATATAAAGCAATACAATGATTTTGCATACTTAATCAAATTCGTAAGGGATCTACATATTAAATTTTCTATCATTAGAAAAAAATAAGGAAAAAATGTTTATCCTTAACAAAATAGTGTCTCACTTAAAACTTACTCTAGGTAACTTAAATAATTTTAATTTACAATACTTAAGCTATATTTACAAAATGTAACAAAAATCTCAATATTTTACAATATTTACAGGACACTTATAACTAATGTATCACAATAGTAGGAAAAGATGAAAATCCACAAGGAAGTGTAAATTGGACATATTGAGAAAAAGTTGTTCGGCTTACCTGAAAAAAATTATCAATAATCAACGAAAATACAATACAAACAGATATATGAAGAAAACTTTAACTGTCGGATGATTTACAGGGACAGCTTCCACTTACACGCCTTTGTTCGGCCACTCCCGTGGTTTGGAAGTTACATTAAGCCAGTGGGTCCACCTGTATAGAAAACAAAAGAGTGCATGCCTTTCAGGCAAGGGAAACTGTCTGTTAATTGCTGATTTCTCTCGAATAAAAGCGATATGATATTTATTTATTTTACTAACTTACTCTTTAATGTACTGAAAGATATCCAAGCATTCATAAAAATAATAAATACAATTTATCACTAACAATCCAGTAGCAAATAATGTGCTGAACTACAGTTTTAAAACTGTTTATCACTATTTTAAACAGGGGAATTTTTTTAGATTTGTGATGTAATAAACACTTAGAGGTGCAGCCCCAGTATTCCAAGGATCACTATTCCCAACTTTCACTAGGATAAATCAAATGATAATCGGCACTACCTGTTTCTAAAAGAAATTATGTTAAAACATTAGGACTATTCAGAAGGTACGATCTGTTTTTATCTGGCGAGGGGAAGGGTGTGAGTGGGGGCATCCGAGTAACGACGCTGGGCAGATACTTACAACAAAAAATACACAAGTCCTGGCTTTTTCTGTGAGCAATAATTCAAAATCCAAATGGATGCTACAAGGTAAAGTAGCCAGCTCTGCCTCCCCTTTTGACGTAACAGTTTTTCCATTTAAATTTTTGGGGAAAAAATTAACCCTTAAGTAGGCGCGCCCCTATTTGTAACGTAAGTGGGCGCGCGGGGTCATCTAGGCCCCCAACATAAAAAACATTGTAAATAGCCCACTATTACTTTGAAAATGTTTATGGTTCGTATTGTTATTGTTAAATAGATGTTTAATAACAACAATCTGCCTTTTTCATCATTATTTATATTTTATAATAATATTTAAATAATTTTTGTTTTATAAAATCTTATTGAAACTAAAACTTTATTTTTATTTTATGTACTAAAATGCAATTGTGTCATAATTTGTCACTTTACATATATAATATATGTATATATATCATTTATATACTGAAGTAATTTATATAAGACACTCTACGTAGTCGTAAACTAGATCTTACCAACATCCTTGATTGATAAAGGCAAACAACACTCACGAAATAAAAGGTATTCTTTTTATTCACACAATAACTGGTAATGTATTGCTAAAAAATATAAGTAAACAATGTAGAGACTATTTTAAATTGTCAAATATATCATCGTCTTCTTCGGCTTCAAGTATAAACCGTCTAATTCGAGCAGTTTTGTGGGTCTTCTGAACTCATCACGCACTATACTTGAACTGCCTCAAAATAAAATAAAACTCAATAAAGCACACATAAAACAGAAGTGGGCCCGTGGGGGTATAGATGACCCGACCATGCAAAGTCGGTAGGTAGCGGGAGTGCGCGCGTGGGGGCATAGATGACCCGACCATGCAAAGTCAGTAGGTAGCGGGAGTGCGCGCGCGGGGGTAAGAGCGACCCGGGAGTGAGAGTTTTATTTGAACGGACTGTACACGACATTGTCGAAGGTCAGCGCCGGACTGATCGTTGCGATCGATAAATCATAGACGTGCCGAAAGGTACCTAGGCGCTCTGCAGTGTTGTCAACCTGAAAAAAAATTTACAGGCATTTAAATTTGCGTGGGGTCGTTTAGGCCCCCGCGCGCGCACTTAAGGGTTAAAGACGTGAATATTCATTGGTTACTGTGTGCTTACCAGTTTACAAAAAAAAAAAAAAAAAAAAAAAGAAAAGATAATGAGTGTTACCACAGTTAGAGACTAAGGAATTTGCTAGAGAAATAATACAGTAATATCCAAAATGCAGAACAGTGGGGTTGTGCTGCCAGTTTTTGTGACCAAGGTAATTAATGGTTTTCTTGCCTAAAACTACAGTTATGTTTTAGAAAATAGGAAATTGACAACAAAGTGTCTCACTTGAGTGTCTTCCTTGAAAAACTAAAAAAGATTACCCTAAAAATCTATTCATTAAAAGAGTTTAACCAAACCATCAATGGTAGCAGCAGAGCTGGTGGCATTTTAGATATATTTCTAATGAGAAAGGATGGACGGGTTCCAAAATTTCGGGAGGGGTTTTTTTTTCTCAGGAGTTCTTTTGGTCGGAAATTAATGAGCAATGAATGTTAACCTAAGGTGGCGGTGCTGAGCGATCTCACTAATGAGGAAATCAGGGCACAAATTCTGTGAATGCCGGAGACGATCTATTGTTCAGCATATCTATAGTTAGACGTTCAGTAGAGGGTCGCACTATAGCCCTACCGCTTGGAAAAGAACCTGCGCAGAACCGCGATCTCGGGATTTGCTCGCGCACGGAGGGGCGGTGGCGGGGAAGGGAGTGGCGCTGTGGTGGGGATTAGTCGTAGGCGCTCCGTTATAGTGAACAGGTCTGTCTGCCACGTCGCCCACGTCGTCGTGTCGCTTATAACGCTCCGTGCTATACTAATTGTACCGTGTATAAAGCTCTGTGGTAATGGCGTCTACGTCAAAATCGGCTTGCACGTCGGGTCGACCATTTCCTGGTCAGACGAATTAGTGTTTAATGTGAACACACATCTTAAAGAGCCAAAATAACAATTTAAATTAAAATATGTGAGGCAGAAAGGAAAAAAGGACCTGTTTGCGGCTATTTTAGATTTTGAGTTAATCATATTTTTTAATTCCTCATTTAATTCCTAACAATTTGGCGCAAGTCCCGCGAGTCTACTATTTTTTTGTTAAAGATATAGACTTTGAAATTACGCGAGAAAACCCCATTTGAGAAAACACGATTTAAAAATTAAAATTAGTATAAAACATTAATTTTGGTATCATAAGAAAGATCTAATTAATTGGAACACCTATTTTTGTCTGAACTCACAGTAGTTTTCAAGAAAATAATGTTTTTATCGAAGCATGCCCGATAAAAACATAATAAAAGTGAAATTTCAGAAAAGGTACCTTTTTGCGGCCCTATGTTATTTCTCCATAACGAATTACAAAACTGCTGAAAGCGACCACTTGGCGGCATTTTCTGGTTTTTAGTTATTAAAAGACGTTCTACATTAACAATAAACTTTTAGTTTTAGTTTACCGCGCCGATAGAATTCACTTTAAAACTGAACTCAACACGAGTTCAGTTTTAAAGTGTAGCATAGCTTTTTGATTGGTTTTGAAAAGGGACCTGTTTGCGGCAATGTTATTTCTCCATATACTCTTATACTGTAAAAACTACAGACGGTAAATATATGAAAAGATAGAAAATGACAAAAACCGTTTACCGTCCGCATTTTTTGCACTATAGTGTAAATATTTTTTTGAAAGTTGTAGAAGCTTGTTTTTCATTTCTGATTGAAAACAACACGTATCATGCCAGTAAAAAGTGTTTATGATTCTACTTAAATTTGGTATTTAAAAAAGTTTAAGAGAAATACCGTGAGGCAAGGCGCTGCCGTTTCAGTGACGTCGCGTCGGCGCGACCCGCGAAGCTTGTGTTGTGCATTGAGGGGGGGAGAGGGGGCTCTCCGGCTCTCCCACCACTGTTCTACCTGCGCAACGCACCACCAGCCCGCGGTTCTTTTCTAAGAGGTAGGGCTATAATTTATTCAAGAGGGATATTTTAGCTCCTACAATTGTCATACAAAACCAAATGATAGCATTTTTTTGTCAAACTATCATAAATTAAATAAAACATCAACCAAAGTTGTGGAAATTCAGTTCCAGAGATAGGTAGAAATGTATTGCTAAGTTAATCAAATATAATTACTTTTATATAGTTAAAAGAGCTTATCATAATTTTAATTTAAACAGCTTTAAACACCAATTAGGCCTAATAAGTTTTTTTTTTTTTTTTTTTTTTTTTTTTTTGAATGAAACTATAACAAATATGTTTATTTGATTTAGAAGTTCATAGTTTTAAATTTATATTGTTTTTTTCTCATACTCTTTACTTATTTTTCAGGTAGAAAAAATAATTCAACTCAATACATAAAAATTAACAATAAAAGTATTTAGGCCTAATAATATCACAGTTTAATTTGGATCACAAACTGTAAGTAAGAACATGTCTCAGTAAAACCAATAAATAGGTACAGCAAGTTCCACCTAAGCTGGCACTTGACCGATCGATAGAAATCCGCTACTAATATAGGTCAAAAACATTGTCTGAAGTCAAATCAACTGTATTCGCCGCCGGCATGAAAGTGGTGGAATGGAAGATGCATCCGCTATGCCTTAATATTGGTTGAAAATATTCATTTTTATGACACTTTAAAGAAATTTTAATATCTAAGACACTGACAAATAAAAATGACGATAATAGACCGTTTTATGAGATTAAACTACTGAAAAACGCATTCATTTTCAAACAAAAAATGTTGAAAATAATTTGTTGTTTATTAATCAAACCAACAACAATATAAAACTTGACTTCATACGGCTTTAGGTATTAAAATGACATAAATATCAATTTATTTTGAGCAATATTAAAGGCGTATGGCAAATGTTTTAAATTAAACACTAGTGTCATGGCAATAAAAATTCAAAGCGGCCAGTAAATTATGTCTGAAATAGTTAAAATTTAGTCATGCATGGTTATGCACTATTTTATTTGCCAGCGACAAATTTCACATTCCGAATACAATATTCGTTGTCTATTATCGTTATTTTGTTGAGCATTTCAGTTAATATTCCAATCTCGGTAGCATTTTATCCTAATGAAAAAAGAAACAATCAAAAATACTGAATAGAACTGTACGGTGATCATAATAATATGATAAAATTTTTATTCAGTTAAGGCTCCGGTCTCTGAGCCCGACTGCCGCCTCGCGGCCGCGGCCATAGCGTTAGGCGAGTTTTATGGCTGCCGAGGTATACGGGAATCGTGTTTTAAAATTAACTAATTAAGATAGAGATTAGAGGTGTGCGGATACCCGGAAAACCGGATCGGATTCACAACAATCCGAATGCAATGCCGAATGTACAACAGGCGTCAGATACTATCCGAAAAATATCCGATTTTTTCGGATAGATAGTGTATATGAGCAAAAAAACCTTTAAACCCCCCAAAAACTACATTTGGAATGATACTGACGATCTCGTTCGTTCTAGGTATGAATACAATGTTGGATTAAAACACGACTCAATGGATAAATTATTATCATCTCTCTCGAAAACTTGAACATTGAAGACAGTCAGTCAACACTAGTATTGACACTCCAGGCATTAGGGTGTCCCCAAGATATAGCGCACTCAAGCCAATGGTTGTTATAACAAATCTGATATATTAGCGACTCCAGCGGATGGAGTAAAACAACCCTTTCTAAAAGTGGTCGTGATTGGCTGTAGAGTTAGGTTCCGATTCCAATCACAACGCGCGCTAGTGAACCCTCGCTAGCACTCCACAGCCACCGATTTGGAATTAACTGGTATGGGGGAACACCAGAATTGACCGAGTGTCACGATTTTAGTCTGTGGTTATTTGATTCTGTTGTCCTGCGCAGTAGACGACAGTGTTTCCAAGTACACGATAATAATTGGTTATTGTACACATTCTCCGACGTCACACTGATTTTCCTTCCAAAGATTTGTCGTATTTTTCAAGGTAATTAATGATAGTTTTGGAAAATGATTGATTTTGCGTGCCTAAAATATTACAAAATCAAATCATTCCCGACATCAATCACTAATCAATTACATTTGATAGACACGACATTTTTGTGGCGTGCAATAATTTATTATCGTGTGGTACGATGTTTTGAAGTCTGGGAATACTGCTACAGCCGACAGCATACAAGATAAAATTTGAATTGAAGTTACGAAATTTTAATGTGATAAACTTAATTTTCTAAAATCGGATAGGCTAGTTGTTAACTACTCAGCTATGGAGCCAAGAAAGAAAAAGAGTTTGATTTGGAAATCTTTTGAGAAAAACCAAGAACAGGCGGAATGCCTATTGTGCAAGCTGGTTCTAAAGGTAAGGACATCAGAAAATGTTCTTTGTAGAAAAATAAAATAATGTCGTTTTATTATTACTGAAATTGAGACTTGTGACTTGCTTCCACTTCATAAATTCTTTGAGATAGGAAAGTTTTTATTTTAACTGAGCTCATTGTAATAGGCCTAAAACAAATTGGGATTAGTGATGGGCAAAACGGCTCTTCTTGGTGAATCGATTTGTATGAATCACTCAATTTCAAAGAATCGAAAATTGAACCGATTCATTTCGTTCGTTTGATTCAGTTGTTTCTCCGTGCTATTTAAACACTACGAAATCGGTTGCAAACGGTTATTGGATGCTCCCCCTCCCCTACAATACGTGTCAGACGTATAATCGATTCGCGAACCGATTGTATTCAAATCAACGGGTTCTCCTTGCTTCCTAAACGCAATATAGAATCGGTTGTAATCGATTATTTGATTCTGTCTTTTCCCTTTAATACATGTCCAGCGTCAATGTTCGATTTGCGAACCGATAGTTCATATACCAATTGGTTTCGATTCACGAAACAAAATAAGTAAAGACTGTGGTGATATGATGTGCATGCGCAGACGCTAAAACTTCCGCGCGAAGTGAAAGTGAAGAGGAAGGAACGAGCCAATAGAAGAATATGTCGACTGATCAGCTGACGCTTCTGGCCAGCTGTCATGCTTATTGTACCCAAGGTCGTCGAACTTGACCTATTTGCGATTTGTCTCTTCCGTCTGTCCCGGTCTTCGCCCCTTCTCGCTCCTCACTCCCCAGTCCCCACTGCATTAAATTAATTAATTTACTTTCAACTTTTAACATTGTAAACATTTTATGAAAATAAAAATTATGTTTAGTAATTATTTCTGGCTCTGTATGTAGGGTGTATTCACTCTGTTGACATTATATAAACAGCAATTATTAACTGAAAATTACGCCTGTGTAATAACCATTGTTGTCTAGAAGCAATATGTTTTAGGTAAAAAAAAAAATACATTATCTGTCCTATTTTGAACACTGAACTTCTCCTACTGTAGGCCTACAGCCTCCCCCTCTCACCGATAATATTTTATTTTGCTGTCAATCATACCAGAGTTATATAATTATAAATTATGATAGTTATCAGCATATGTATTGATTCGCGAACCGAACTATAAGTTATATCAATATGTCGTCAAAATATGGAACACATTACCGATTCGCGAATCGGTTTTTGCGGTAAATAAATCGTTTAAAGAAACAGAGAAGAGAAGGTGACAGATTCGAACAGAACTGTGGGACCTCACCAAAACATCCCGCCCAAACATATAACCAATGAGCGAGCGTCTAGAGCTTCGGCTATCGGCTATTCTCTACTTATCTCTTCCTTCTCCTTCTCCTTCAACCATCCCCCCCCCCTACCCACCTAGCACTGTGGCTGTACACAATTGAATCAAGCACGATTCGCGAACCGATGACAACGACAACACTATGCAGCATTCTCATTTGGTTCGCGAACGAAACGAACCGAACAAACTACCACCAGCAAGCAAGAAACATTCTGTAGTTGATTCGCGGCACGAATCGGCTCTTTTAGAAATTGAGTCATGATTCGTTTGAATTTGAACGACTCGTTCGCAAATCGCCCATCACTAATTGGGATGTAAGTTTAAAACCTAAAGTGTTAAAAGTATTATATGTTACTGCATTATTGAACCTAAGTAAGCTTAGCAATCTACTTTTAAACATCAAACAAGACAGTAAGCCTACACGAAGGTGTAGGCCTAGGCTACTGTTAAACAGTAATGTCATCACAGTGACTCAAAGATATCAAAACTTGCATGAAATATAGCTTAGGCCTAATGAATGCAATAGACCATTTTTGGTCATACCCCTAAGTTATTACTCAAAATATTACTATCAATGTAGTATTCAAACAAAAAATGAGTAAGTTATGAAAATTACCTAATTAGGAGAGAGAAAAATTTATCTAGGTTATAAGTTAAGCAAATTTGTAAATAAATATTGAAAAAGATTTTCTCACCAAAAACAAATAGTTACAAATGTAGCCTATTGACTGACTGACTTTAGAGCTAAACAATAGGCCTACCTTAAGTTAAAACTTGGTTTGATACCGATAGCCTTGTAGTGAATTTATTTTGGATGAGACCTAGTTAGTAGAATACAGGGTGTCCAGCTTCCACCTTTACAAACTTTTTCAGGTTATTAAGCATGCCAAAACAAACAGAAAAATCATATAAACATATGTCCGGAAATGCTTCGTTAAGCCGCTAGCCGCCATTTTGTTTTTTACACTTAAGAATTTATATTTCCGTAACGGGTTGTTGTATGGAGTTCATATTTGGCATGTACCTTAATCACACCAATGCTCATTTTTAGAAAAACATTTGATTTTTTCCGATCATTATTTTCAAAATGGCGGCCATTTTAAATTTTTAAACTCAAATATCTAAAAAACCGTAAATTTTATAAAAATTTTACTAGACACAAAGAAGTTGACAAATTAAATTATCTAAACATTGATACCGAGTTTGTAAGGATCCGACAACAAATAACGGAGTTATTGAGGTTTTTCTCTTAAAATAACCTAAATTGGCATTATTCGTAGTGCAAAATCAGTTTTTTTTTCTACAGGAAAACCACCATAACTCCGTTATTTGTTGCCGGATCCTTACAAACTTGGTATCACTGTTTAGATAATTTAATTTGGCAACTTTTTTGTGTCTAGTAAAATTTTTATAAAATTTACGGATTTTTAGATAATTGAGTTTAAAAACTTAAAATGGCCGCCATTTTGAAAATATAGATCGGAAAAAAATTATATTTTTTCTAAAAATGCGCATTGGTGTGATTAAGGTACATGCCAAATATGAACTCCATACAACAACCCGTTACGGAAATAAAAATTCTTAAGTGTAAAAAACAAAATGGCGGCTAGCGGCTTAACGAAGCATTTCCGGACATATGTTTATATGATTTTTCTGTTTGTTTTGGCATGATTAATAACCTGGAAAAGTTTGTAAAGGTGGAAGCTGGACACCCTGTATATGAAACTATACAGGGTGTTCGTAAAAAACGTTTCAGGAATTCAGGAGGTTGTTGCCCACATCAAAATAAGCAAAAAAGTTCCTATAAACATGTGTCCTAAAATGCTTCGTTAACCCGCTAGCCGCCATTTTGTTTTTTACACTAAATAATTTTTATTTCTGTAATGGATCATTGTATTAAGATAATATTTGGCATGCACCTTTATCATAGCAATACCCATTTTCAAGAAAAAAATTATTTTTTTCCAATGTGTATTTTCAAAATGGCTGCCATTTAAAAATTGTAAACTAAAATATCTCAAAACCAGTAAATTTTATAAAAATTTTATTAGACACAAAAAAGTTGACAAATTTAATTATCTAACCAATGGTACCAAGTTTGTAAGGATCTGACAACAAATAACGGAGTTATTGAGATTTTTATGCATTAAAACATTGATTTTGCATTGCAATTAAAGCAAATTAAGGTAATTTTAATTGAAAAATCTCAATAACTCAGTTATTTGTTGTCAGATCCTTACAAACTTGGTACTATTGGTTAGATAATTAAATTTGTAAACTTTTTTGTGTCTAGTAAAATTTTTATAAAATTTACCGGTTTTGAGATATTTTAGTTTAAAATTTTTAAATGGCCGCCATTTTAAAAATACACATTAGAAAAAAATAACTTTTTTCTTGAAAATGGATATTGCTATTATGAAGGTTCATGCCAAATATTAACTTAATACAATGATCCATTACGGAAATAAAAATTATTTAGTGTAAAAAACAAAATGGCGGCTAGCGGCCTAACGAAGCATTTTAGGACATATGTTCATAGGAACTTTTTTGCTTATTTTGATGTGGGCAATAACCTCCTGAATTCCTGAAACGGTTTTTCCAAACACTTTGTATTATATAGGCTATAATATATTATAATAGGCCTACAATACACAAAATCATACAAATATGAAATGGTAGGTATCATACTTAACCTAATATATACAACTCAAGGACAACATAAAACATGAACCCTAACAAAATAAAATTCTTTATACGTCATTGTAAAGTATTTGTCCAAAATGTAAATTATAATTCTAGTTTTGAACAAATACTTAACTAAAAAAATCAATATATGCCTACATTTCTATATTAAACAAAAATAAAATTTACATTTTTCATGCATTCCTAGGAATAAAGTGCTAAGATTTTACTGTTAATTAATTTGTATTTTAAAGTTCATTCTGTCCGTGCGAGTATCCGAATCCGAATAACATCCGATCCGAACCCCTAACTATCCGAATCGAATCCGATCCGAACTTTAACTATCCGATCCGAATCCGATCCGAAGTCATATTTCACTATCCGCACACCTCTAATAGAGATTGACTCTTAACTTCTTCTAAAAGTAGAAACCTGACCTCGTCTTTTCTGTTTTTAGAATTTTTAAATCAAACTTCTAATTTAAGATATAACTGTCTAAAATCATCTGTTTTTCTCTAGTGGCGAGTTTTATGGCTGCAGAGGTTTACGGGAATTGTGTTTTAGAATTTAAAAATTAAGATAGACATTGGCTCTTAACTTTTTCTTAAAGTAAAAAGACGAATCTCGTTTTCTCTGATTTAGAATTTTTTAATAACATTTCTAACTTCAGCTATAATTGTCTAAAATCATCTTTTTTCTCTATTTTTAACGGAAGTTTTCTATTAGTTTTGATGAAATATAAAAAATATAAAATCTAAAAATTCTTCTTTAATACCGTTTGTTGAAATCCTGTATCTATTGTTGATTATGATATTGATGTTGAAGGAAATGCTAGGCCTACTAAAATGTTTTGGATAATGGACCATTCTATGAAGTTAAATTATAATGTATTTTTAAAATGAAATATCCTCTGAATTTCAAAAAGGTTTCTATCTTTTGGTATCGTGAGAAACTTTCAGTTTATTCCAATATAATTAAACTTAGAGCCCTGTAATTTACATACACTACTAGGACTTGAGTTGAGGAAAACAATGATACCACTCAATAGGTTTTAAGCTAAAATATGTGAGCGCAATGGGCGCACAAAGCAGTTTCTCCCATAAGACCCCATGTTAAAGTCGGCCTCTTTCCTGGTCGTCAACACCAGAAATAAGAGATTACTTTCCTGTGTCGATCTTTCCGCGTCGTGAGAGCGACATTATGTCCCCAACCCCGTGAGTCAGCAGCATAATGTTCGCAGAAAGGACTTCACCTAACTTCCACCCACCCCCCGCCATCACTGCCGCGCCGCGCCGCGCCAGGCCCAAGTGCCAACTTAGCTGTCACTAGCTGAAAACCATTTATTGGGGTTATCAACGGCATTGGTTTAATGTAAAACTACATTCCTGAGTGTAAATGTTTATTTTAAATTTTTATTTATTTTTTTGTGGTGGGAAGGCCTTAATAAAATAGAGTTTGGTTTTCTTTACAATTTCAACAATTATTTAAATACATACTATATTAATACATAAATTTAATCTATGCAGTATAA
The DNA here is from genome assembly GCA_030545055.2 of Neoaliturus tenellus. Classification (NCBI taxonomy): domain Eukaryota; kingdom Metazoa; phylum Arthropoda; class Insecta; order Hemiptera; family Cicadellidae; genus Neoaliturus; species Neoaliturus tenellus. The sequence goes on from CM061531.1 coordinate 255,969,266, forward strand.
AAGGCAGTTTTATTTTTATTTGATTAACATATGAAAAAATTCAACGAGCTATCAGATTGTTGTCCGGTATTGGTCAAAGAGAATCCTGCAAACTACATTTCAGACAGCTTACTTTTTGAACACCTCTTGAGCCTATAGCTGAAAAAGAATTTCCTGTGCATTGAACTACGTGTAGGCTGAAGCACAAAAGATTAACATTTAAAATTAAACTAGGTATCTACTCTTATGATATATATAATATAACCATTGACAACTCACTATTTGTAACATTAACGTCTCCTTCTGCTCCGTCGTTTCGGGACCGGGGGCTGCAGTGGGGGCTTCGAAGGGGAAGGTGAACTACGCTGCCGGGTTTTCGATTTTGACCCTGAAATAATAAATTGACTTCCTATAGATTAGTTGTTAAGACAAACCATTTAGTGGGTTCCTTCTCATCTGATTGACACAACTTTAATAGGGAAGAAATAAACTAACTGTTTAGTGAATTATTATTTAGGGTGTTTATTTGTTCCCTCTGTCATTTTGTCCCTCAGTTTTCACCAGACTAAGTCTACGTTTTTAGTTTGGAGAGTATCAGAGGGAAGAAATAAACAGTTGCCTAGTAGAGGGAAGTAATACACACTTATAATTTTAGTGGAGGGAAGAAATAAACAGTGCAAAATAAGAGGTAAGAAATCAGGGGGGAAGAAATATACACACCCAAAATTTTCATATATAGATATATGGTGTGTGTGTGTGTGTGTGTGTGTGTGAGTGTGAGTGTGAGTGTGAGTGTGAGTGTGAGTGTGAGTGTGAGTGTGAGTGTGAGTGTGAGTGTGAGTGTGAGTGTGAGTGTGAGTGTGAGTGTGAGTGTGAGTGTGAGTGTGAGTGTGAGTGTGAGTGTGAGTGTGAGTGTGAGTGTGAGTGTGAGTGTGAGTGTGAGTGTGAGTGTGAGTGTGAGTGTGAGTGTGAGTGTGAGTGTGAGTGTGAGTGTGAGTGTGAGTGTGAGTGTGTGAGTGTGAGTGTGTGAGTGTGTGAGTGTGTGAGTGTGTGAGTGTGTGAGTGTGTGAGTGTGAGTGTGAGTGTGAGTGTGAGTGTGTGTGTGTGTGTGTGTGTGTGTGTGTGTGTGTGTGTGTGTGTGTGTGTGTGTGTGTGTGTGTGTGTGTGTGTGTGTGTGTGTGTGTGTGTGTGTGTGTGTGTGTGTGTGTGTGTGTGTGTGTGTGTGTGTGTGTGTGTGTGTGTGTGTGTGTGTGTGTGTGTGTGTGTGTGTGTGTGTGTGTGTTCTGACATATAAGCCGGAGTGAGATCCGGCATATGGATGCACACCGGCACAGTGAGATCCGTTTGCGCAGTGAGATCCACCCCCCCGGATCTCGTTGCGCCAAAGCCTCTGATTCGTCCTCCTGAGGTCTTCAGGATCACGGAAATAGTCGAAACACCTCGAAACAAGCCGACAGCAATCGGATCTCACTTTGATGGATTTTTCCATAGTGTGCGTGTGTATAAGCTTCCATGAAACGACACCACGTCGCGCTAGCGTCGACTATACACAAACGGATCTCACTGTGACCGTGTGTATGGATACACACGCATTTACAATCTACGGTCACACTGAGATCCGGTTTTTAACGGCGCGGCGGCGGGCGGTCGGAGTCAGCCTGGTAGGTTCACTCGGCTGCCTCCATTTTACCAAAGTTTTGATTTAATTTTTATTAAGCCCACTAAGTTAATTTTTTGGATGAATGTAACTTTCAGATTACTAAATGCCTGCTTATTTAAATTTTTGTCTTTTCTTTAAACTCAAATTACAAAACATACAATATATAGCCTGTATACAGTAGGCCTTCCCAGGGCCGGATTTACGAATTTGCCGCCCATGGGCCCAAAACATTTCTACCCTTCCACATCCACAAACAATATGTTAAATCCAAAACAATATTCGTTGAACAATATGTGCCAAAATAAACAGCACTGAAATTGAATCAGTCATCTTCACCAAAATGATACAAAACCTTCAAGAACGGTTATACGAGTGTAGCCTCAAGTGGACTGAGGTCATATTGAACATATTTTTAATTGAGTTTAAACCTACGTTTATATGTTGGTGAAACTAAGGACCGCTTTCCCCAACTCAGTTTAAACTAACCAAAAAAATGTAAATTTTAAATCATATGGAAATATCTGGTTTAATCTTACGTCCAACCTAGTTTAAACCAAAACTCAAGATTAAACCAGATGTTGCCATATGATTTAACATTTACAATTTTCTGGATTAGTTTAAACTGAGTTGGGGAAAGCGGCCCTAAGTATATCAAATCTTACAATTTCAATTCGGTACTATTTATTTTGGTGCATAGGCTACTGTAGAACCATGTCCTCACATGATAACATTATTTTTTTCATAAGCTATAGGCCCTTACCTCACTATCTGGATCTAGGTCGAATGTTAATTTAAGACTGCATGTTATTTGGGATGAACAGAGAATTTATTATATCTTTTGATACCTTTTCAGAATCGCTTTTAATATTTATTTATCTGTTTAATGGTCCAGGTAAATCTTAATAAAGTAGTATAATAAAAGAGAAGAAAAAATAAACGAGTATTCAAAGTTAAACTGGGGGCCTGTGCAGCGCAATACGTTGCATTTATTAGGGTACCTGGTGATCAAACTTTGCTCCATGGTAATACTTAAGAAAAATTTCATTACCGTATAGTGAAAACCAGATAGAACATTATTGGTGTTTCATCGATCCATCTTAATTACCTATTCTCCAAATTCCCAATGTGATAGTGTTGAGATGTGGTGCTCGTTCCTTTAGGTCTAAATTAGCTAAGATTACGTAATTGTTCTTTTGTCGATATGTCTTAGGGCCTTTGTCTAAACCCTTCTATAAAATTTAGAATAAATTCACAGATGTTGGATCCACATTGTTCATCTAATGAAGAGGGCAATGGCAGACTCGTTTCACCCCACCCCCCTTCTTCAGCTCTCATCACTGACCGGACGAGGGCGCCCTGCGCCCTGCCGTGTGGACCTCGAGTTCCATTTTGTTGTAGAATTCAGTCTTCCCATCGATAATATCGTCGATTACCCTAGTCCAAGAATGACCCTGACTAAATTTTAACCGGTTGGTAGTATAAATTATTGTTTTGTTTACTTAAGACAACGTTTAAAGCTGTACATGAGTCATCTTTGAATCAATTTCACTTTTTGTTGTTGGTATTCAGAGAAAAATGAGTCTGTTTCAGAACTAGAGGGTGCCAAATAATCTCTACGAACGGGCCTGTATTTATGTATCACTTAGGCCATAGTCACTTGAATCGCTTGTTCTGCTATGAACTTTAATTTAGATTTTTTTCAACTAATAGTGTACAATATCAATCAATTATCTTCTCTTATATTAATACGTGAGGGCTGTTTTTTTTTTGTTTTTTTTTTGAGAAAAACTCCTCCATTATTTCTGGACCGATTTTAATATTCGAGATGTCAAAATGTTTGTCCCAATTCGTAGTTTTGCATAAAGGTTTTACATTTTTTATATTTGTATTCTGAGGAGCACGAAAAGCTTTTAAAGTTCGTTTTTTGTCCATAAGATTTACATGGGGAACAATTTATATTGAGTTGCAAAATAAAACAGCTGTTGATAGTAAAACAAACACATGTTAAAAGCTAGCTGAATAGAAGAAAACTATTCCATACTGACAAAACTACTGACAAAACTATTCCATATTTTAATACGAGGAGTGTCTATTGTGTGGAACAATTTTTGTGTTTTACCCTTTTCTCAAAATGTAGCAGGTAGTTTTTGCTTGAACTTTGGATATATGTGTATTTGGGCACAAAAATAAGTTCGGTTTGTAAAATATGTGCGGATTTCTCCTACGATGTAAATGAGCTGAGAAAAAAGGAGGAAACGAAACATGCTTGCCTATTAACATATGGATCTTACATATGTGAATTTATTATAAATTTTATAGAAGTTTTTAGGCAGAGGCTCTAAGACAAATCGGCATGAAAACCATAATTTAATTCTAGCTAATTTCTATCTAAAAGAACAACCACCAAATCTCAACACTATCACATAGGGAAGTTAGAGAATTATTGATGAAGATCTATGGATTAAATACCAATATTATGTATGGTAATCTAATTTTCACTACAATTTAATTTTCATTCAAAGTAATTTGGTAATTTACCATGGAGCAAGGTTTGATCACCATAGGTACTATGATAAATGCAGCGCATTGCGCTGCACGAGCCCCCTAGTACACTTTTAAACTCATAAAAAAGCAAAATTATTAATTTTTTACATGGACTTCAAGATTTCACCTTTTTATATTTAATGCCATCTGCTTATTTATTTATACAACAGGATTTCAGTACATTATACATTTAACTTGAATTCTTTTAAAAATAAGGCATCCAACCCCGAAAAAATGAGTAATTGCAATTATTTATTATTAGTAAGAATAAAAAAATTGGTTACATTTGTGGTTCAAAATAATAATAAAAAAATCGTGGTTCAAATAAAAAAGTTTACACTTATAAACGATTCTTACTGTAGAATGTAGAAAATATCGAAGAAATTTATTGTATACTAGCTGTTATCTGGCATGCTTTGTTATGTCAACCTGAGAATCTTTGCCCTTTTGGTGAGCTCGTTCGCTACGCTCACTCGCCTCAAGTCATTAACTCTTCCTAGATGTGGACCTCTAGATTTTGTTACGACTCTTCCTTCAATACTTAAAAAATGAAACTTACCTTAATACTTTAAATAAGACTATATGTTTATAGAATTAATTGCAAAGAAATATTATTTCTATACGTTGTGTTCATTAAAACTCGGATAAAATACTCTAAAACAACCTTACATGGGTACGTTTATGACGGTCCTAAAGCTTTACATACGACGAGAATGGGGTAAAAACTATGTACGTCTCCTCGTTCTAAGCTACCTTGCCACCAATTATCAGCCAAATCAGTCCAGCCGTTTTAAAATTCAATAACCAATACGAATTTCTTTTATATAGAGTATGATTCAACGTACTTGTATGTTACCAGTTACTGTTCATTCACAACATTCTTTTGTGTACATGTTTAAGTTTCAACTTATTATTAAATTTGTCTATATTCAGTTTTATAAGAATATTTTGTCAATAAAAATAAAATTGGAACTTGCAAGGCCACTGGGTCAGAGTACTTAAGCGTACAAAAAATTACAGTAGAATAGGCCGAACTTTCTTTTATGTTAAATAAGTATAGTTGGATCACATTTTAGGTCGAGTCGTTTTCGCACCCATAGGAGACATACAAACTCATACACGCATTCTACTTTATACAAGGCCTTAGCTAATGGGGGAGGGGGTCAGGGGGTCAAACCCCCCCCCCCCCGAAATTTTGACACAAAAATCAGCCCAACAAAAATGTGTTAATTTTTTTTCATAAGACATCGTTTGAAAATTAAATTATGGTAAGGAATAAACTTAAAAACAAAGGAAATACAAAATTACTTATTTGTTTCATAAAAATGTTCAAGTCATAAGGAAAGTCGTAGTTAGTCCGTGCCTTCGGTTATATTGAACGTGTGGAGCAATATAAATATCTTGGCGTAATTATCGACCATAAATTAAATTGGGCTCCACATGTTCAGTACGTAAAACACAGAATTCGCAGACTGATTTATGCCTTTTCGCAGCTCAGGCTAGTCCTGTCCGTGGATCACTGCAGGGTTGCATACTATGCTTACGTCCAATCTGTTTTGCAGTATGGGATACTAGGGTGGGGGGTCGCGTCCTCCACCGTACTTCAACCATTAAATGTTTCCCAGAGAGGTATTATAAAAACTATCCTAAATAAAAATTTAAGGTATCCAACTGATTTACTTTTCTCTGATTTCAAAGTCCTTACAATTAGACAGTTATTTCTGAAAACCCTTTTGGTTTATTTAAAATCTAATAGTACCAACATTTTCTCGGAGTTAGCTCACTCTCACCAAACCAGAAACAGACAGAGAATGAATTTCCAAATTCCTAGATTAACACATAATATATTCTTTTCAAGTTCATTTTACATAGCGCATATCGTCCGTCGCAACTGTCCACCTGACATAGCTGATGGTGTGGGTGCCAGTGTCCTCGCCTACAAAAGAAGGGTTACGGAGTGGCTGCTCCGCCTGGGTCCAGGGGCTGCGGAGTGCGGAGGCACTGATGCAGTCACAGTATAATTAACTAACTTGTAATACTAGCTCTAAAGTAAAATATATCCACTCAATCCAGGTTTCTTATTCTAGTATGTATTGGTGTTTTTTCCCTTTTGTCTGTAATTATTTAAATTGTAACTCTTTATCTCTATCTTTTATATAACACTGTAACACATTAATATTTTTTAATTTTATTTAATATTGTAATATTGTATAACATGATTTAAAAGTTGTTAAAAATGTTTCGCTTTCCAGCAACAGTGGTCTTGAACTGACTAATTCCCACGCTCAGACCCATAGTCTTTGTGGGCATTATTTCCAATTTTATATTGTTTTGTAACACTGTTTGTAAATAATTTGAGGAATAAAGTTATTTGAATTTGAATTTGAATTTAAAAAGAGGGGACCTACAAGTCCTTAAAGTTCGGTTCGTAATTTTCCCATTTCATTGCCTATCAGTAAGGAATCTGATTGATTTTCAAGTAAACAAGTATAAAGTATAAACATCGGACATCAGCGAAAGTACTATATACTTTTTCACACAAAAGAGGTTATGTTTCAAGGCAAGGCCGCTCTACCTGAGCCCAAATGACGTTACCGAATCGCCTCGCGGCCGTAGCGCTAGGCGAGTTTGATGGCTGCAGAGGTTTACGGTAATCGTGTTTTAAAAATTAACTAATTAAGATGAATATTTGCTTTTAATTTTTTCTAAAAGTAGAAAGACATATCTCGTTTTCTCTGGCTTAACCTACAGTTGAATTTTTTAATAAAATTTATAAATCCAGCTATAACCGTAAAAAATCATCAGTTTTTCTCGATTTTTAACTATTTTTGATGAAATAATTTCCAAAGTGTAGCAGAGGAAATTTAGCACCGTCATTGTTCTTTAATATGACACCTTAGTTATAGTTCTAGACTTCATTTAGCAAAAGATAACACAAAAAACCCATGCGTTTGCATCGAGAAAAACAGTTAATTTTAGACAATTATGGCTGAAATTAGAAATTTTATTAAAAGATTCTAAAACTAGAGAAGACAAGATCCGTCTTTTAACTTTTAGAAAAAGTTATTAGCCAATCTCTTACCTTAATTGGTTAATTTTAAAACACGGTTCCCGTAAACCTCTGCAGCCAAAACTCGCCTAGCGCTACGGCCGCGACCGTGGAAGGCCTGCACAGACCGGAGCGATACTCCGTGCGATACCAGGGCGGGCGCGATACTTTTTCTTGGAAATTCGCGTGCGATACCAGTGGTCCGTGCGATACCATGTCGTCTTATGGAGCCGCACACACCAGAGCGAACTGCGATACGCGATACTGAGGCGATTGCGATACTGTAGCGATAGTATCGCCGCGATACCATGCGGCCAAACCATGAACTACTCAGTTTTGTCTGTGCTGTCAACCACAACAACTTGTCGTGTATCACCGAACACTTACTTGAAGTTGTTTATACATACCCGGTGCTCTATGATTTAAATCACAAGGATTATAAGAATATGTAGAATATTTTTTCATATTTTCGTAACTGGGGCATTAGCGTATGGTACTCGCCAAATTGCAGCCGTTCTTTATTTATGTCGTGTATCCAAACTTTTCTCTGTCTTTCGTCTTCTAGTACGGCTAGTAACAGCAATGATTCTTCTTCATCGGACGATGTCATGGTAAGTTAACACACAGTACACTATACAAAAACTAACTATAACACAATATTTAGAGAGTCACACAATCACCGAACCCTACGCTCCCCTGAGGTGTACTGTCTTCCCGCGAGTCTCTTTTTCCCTCTCTGGTGTGGAAGCACCTGTTTCCGCTGCGATATTATCGCTCAAGTATCGCAGATAAAATTTCAGGAAGGTATCGCGTCACTCCAGCGATTGGGGCGCCGGAATTCTACCCCCAGGAAAAGTACCCTCATGAAAAAACGCTACGTCATTTTGACGTCACAGGTATGGAGGTAGTTTTCCGTCCGCGAACTTTTGAAGAGAATACATTATACTCTACTTCAATCATTGGTTACGCACTTTTATAATTTATTTCTATAATGAACAATTTAAGCAATGTTTTGTAAGTTTACTAGGGGTGGAAAACTACCCCCGGAATTCTACCCCCGGAATACTACCCCCAGCAAAACTACCCCCAGCAAAACTACCCCCGGATTTCTACCCCCGGAATACTACCCCCAGGAAATCTACCCCCGGAATTCTACCCCCGGAATACTACCCCCAGCAAAACTACCCCCAGGAAAACTACCCCCGGAATTCTACCCCCAGCAAAACTACCCCCAATGGACTATACCGGGAATCATACACCCGCGAAAGTACTTCCTCGTACACAATTCCTTAAGTATTTAACAATTGTTATTTTATGTACGTGTTCTGGTATTTAAAACATTTCTATTATAAAATAATAATATGTTAAATTTACATTAATACAAACTTGCCCTTCGGGTGATCTCTACCCTCACTCGCCGTCAAGTTCTATAATAGGCCTATGCTTTAGTTTTATATTACCAATCTTCTTTTAATCCTTTACAGGCTTTTAGCTGTGTGTTTTTTTGAAAATGCTTTTTTTGAGTGAAAATGTAATTGTGGGTGATGATGAGTTAATGTTATTGGTTTAATGTTATATTTTACAAAACAATATAATAAATTAATGGTATTATTATCTAAGGTATTTTTTTATAAATTGTTTGGAAAAATGTGTATGCAGCAACTGATAAAAGAAAGCAGAAATTTCCTTCAAAGTTCATTCATGATCAGGTGTTACATAATATTTATTAGTTGACAATGTAGGCCCTATGTGCTTCAAACCTGAAAGTTAAATAGAGAAGAATCGGAATAATAATATTCACAAAAATCTGAAGGAATTTTGTTCACTCTGATCACTCGCCTCCGAGTCTTGATTTATTCTAAAACCTGGTGGCTGGCTAAATTAGCCATACGATAAACATATACACATATACTCGCCTCCGAGATGGACAAGATCTTTACTCAGCAGTAAAATTTTATTACCGTATTACTGGTTGTACTAGATATATTGAGTTATATACTTTTCAGACTATCTAGATTTACAAAACGTGAGTTAAGTTAGGGCCTACATAAGCATAAAGTGTACCCTATCCTATATGTAATACGAGTAAGTTATATATTTGTATGTGTGTATGTTTGCACACGGATCTCAACAGCTAAAACCATTTTCTTCCAACATTGCAGATAACATAGTTTTGGGATGAATTTAATATAAATACAAGTCTCTATGCAAGAAAAAAATCTTATTTCTTAATAATCATTAATTCAAATTTTAAAAATCTTAACATTAGTCTTTATATTAAATGTGATTTTTGATGGAGTTAAAAAAAAAATAATAAAAAATAATGAAAACAGTAGACTCAACTGTCAAAGTGCAGAATAGGCCTATGTGTTCTAGTATAAACATGTAGTTTTGCATGGCAGCCAATTACTAAATTATTAAATGGTACTATTTTATGATGAAATTAATCTATAATTTTTTAAATCGTACTTCATACTGCTGGTTATGAATAAGAAGAAAAGTAATGTAAAAGTATATAAAACAACAAATAAATTTGTAGAATTACATTTGAATTTAAAAAGAAAAGCATTAGAAAGAATAAAGCAAACACCAGCTAACTAAATAATTAGAATCCAAGTGTTACACATTCAACATGTGTTTTAACAAATATACACGAAACCCTTAGGCCTACATTGAAACAGTCTGAAAGCACAGAAAAAGGAAGCTGAAAGGCGAGTGAGTGGAGCGAACGAGCTCGTCTTGAACAAGAAATAAGCCTTTTTGCACCGGGCTGTCTGTAAATGATACTACCATATTTTATCTATGATATTACTACCAAAAATATTACTGTTTAAGTTTACCGAGCTAATTTGGCCCCTAGGTGCTGAAAATTATAAACCTAATATCAAAGTATATCATGGTACGGTAATGTATATATTTTATTTAATGTCAATAAAACCATACAGCTAAAAGCCTGTAAAGGATTGAGGAAAGATGGGTTTTATAAAACTAAAGCATACAGGCCTAATATACAACTTGAAGGCAAATGAGGGTAGAGATCACCCAAAGGGCAAGTTTGTATTAATATAAACTAACATTTCTATTATTTTATAATAGAAATGTTTTAAATAGCAGAACACGTACATAAAATAACAATTAATTATTAAATACTTAAGGAATTGTGTACGTGGAAGTACTTTCGCGAGTGTAGGATTCCCGGTCTAGTCCATTGGGGGTAGTTTTGCTGGGGGTAGAATTCCGGGGGTAGTTTTCCTGGGGGTAGTTTTGCTGGGGGTAGTTTTGCTGGGGGTAGAATTCCGGGGGTAGTTTTCCGGGGGTAGTATTCCGGGTCTAGTCCATTGGGGGTAGTTTTGCTGGGGGTAGTTTTGCTGGGGGTAGTATTCCGGGGGTAGAATTCCGGGGGTAGAAATCCGGCTGGTGTTTGGTTTGCTATAATGTTAATTTAGATCAACCAAATTAAATAATAATGTATTTATAAAACTGGGGGTACTTTTCCGGCCGCGAGCCAAAACTCCATGCCACTTTAAGCTCCGCCCCTCGTGACGTCAAAATGACGTAGCGTTTTTTCATGGGGGTACTTTTCCTGGGGGTAGAATTCCGCTACCCCCAGCGATTAAGTATCGCTCCGGTCTGTGCAGGCCTTGAGGCGGCATTCGGGCTCAGGTTAATCCCATGCGGAAGATATTTAAGCAGGAAACCTATGAACAAAGTTGTGGGCGTTTCACAAATTGTAGAATTAACACTGAGTGGTCTCAAATGAAAAGTTTTGGCCGAGGGACTATAGAAAAATAACGGAATGTCCAAAAAGCAATGAGGAAATTATAAATAACGTATAAAACGTCCTCCAGAAGAAAATCATGGAGAACATCACCTTAACATCACATTGTCTGTTTCACTTTATTTTTAAAATCATGACAATGACGCCAATGATTGAAGACTATCTTTGAATTAATTATAGCCTTCAATGTTAAATTTTGGTGTCGCTATTGATAAGAAAACCTGATAGAAGCACCACTGTTTCTTCAACTTATAATAATTGATTGTTTAAATAGAAGATACAACCTTTCTTGACAGATGGTGTTTCTACGATACATTAAGAAAAAAAATTAAATCTTCGTGACACACAGATATACATACAATCAACACAACTGTCTCATTCACTTGACGTTGTTGTTGTCCACTGCATGCGCCTTTTGAATTAAACTGATACTGCTGTCTGCCGCTAAGCTGCGCTACCTCACACATTGGCGCTCTTTCTGTTGCGGGAACTCTAATGAACTATGGTTATAATGCTAGATGGGACGATTGCAGAATGAGTCAATTTAAGAGTTTTACGTAAATAATTCAAAGTAGACATTTTGTTAAAGTCTGATTCAGAAGTTTATAATTGTTATATCAAAACATTTCGCCATATTACATAACCTATTATTTTAATTTCAAATAAAAATAAAAATCACCGAAATTATTGGGGGGGCAAGTGCCCCCCCTTGCCCCCCCCCCAAATGACGCCTATGGTAGTCTGTTAAATTGACTTATACAACGACGTAAATGCTCAGTAAGGTTGGTAAGACAAAACAAAAACAGTAAAAATCTGTTTTAATTATGCCTGCTCCAGCATCGGCAGCTCTCGCCCTAACCTTTATATTTGACTAGGTAAGACTGAGGTTATATTCTTACAAGGTCTGTAGAAGAAAAAGTATAACTTCTTCCTAAGGTCAGCTGAATAGCTATTTTTTGTGTTCCGGATATGAAGCGTCAAAACTTAAACGGAAGTCAAGTTACGTTATAATATTTACCATTATACAGCTGATTGAAAAAGAGAATGAAGCAGTCTTGCCACGGGTACGATATTTATCGTAACGACACCATATTATTCCATTTTACATTTGGATTATTAGTTAATAACAAACCATTAGATAATGACCAAAATAACAATCATCACTCAAGGTAAAACTAAAACCATAAATTCTACCCTAGTTTCCTTTGAAATTAGTTATTTTAGTATTAAGTTAGTTGAGACAAAAATCTCCAACGCAAACGAGAACGATTGTTGTTTCCTGCAGCGTTGGCAACACTTGCAGGTTACAAAGAGTAAAATGTTGGTTTTTTAAACACTTTTTCAATCAACACTCTGTGGCGACATCCAGCACGGATGTCGCAGAAAATGACACCATTGCTCTTATGGGATGTAGCTCACCTGGCACTACAGTCATCTTGATATTCTTACTGGAGAGATCACCGTTTTGTTGTTGATGGCGAAAAAGCTTGCCGGTATATCTTGTTGGGTTGGTAACTCTGAAATGCCATTTTGTTTAACGGTAATATGTTTTAAATTTCTTTTGGGACTATGAATGAGTATACCTACATCAATTAAATATTTAGATCGTTATCTATAGCGAGAACACAACATAACATAACATGATGTTTATGTGCTCGCTGATTATCTCACTCACGCAATAAAGGAATGTGATTTGATTTGTCAGGAATGTGATGTTTCGTTTAGGTTATAAACCATTATTTCATTGCAGTGCATCAAAAGATGAAGTCATTTTAGAGTTAGGCCTGATGTTTATTGCTTTATTAATAATATTTATTGCAACTTCTATGAAATCTGACAATTAATTAATTGACAACCCTGCAGTAAAAGGTGAACTCAAATTCTTTGTTCAGTTTTTATGCGGAACTAGCTCAAGCTGCTCTGATATTAGATGTACTGTTCAAATAAATTTGAGACTGATAAAGTTTAATAAAATACTTGATTCACAATTCGTTTGACTCCCTCCGCTGACTCCTTCATTTCGGCAAGTAGTTCAATTTGGTATTCCAGAGCATTCAGCTGGCACTTAGCATTGTGTGCTGTCTCCAGTATTAGAATATAGCCTCCTTGGGCAAGACAACTGAATATTTCTTATTATAAATAAAAGCCGTCAGGCAAGTGATGAGCGGCTTAGCACTTATGTCCATTCATAGGGAAAGACAGAAACTCCGACGAAAGATACTTTAGTTTTTCATTTTTATGAACCAAATGATTATTATACACTATAAGGATTGAGTGAAAATATGTTTATAGCAAGTGATATAACAATACTGTCATATTTATTCTGTTGAACATTAATACGTTTTACTTAAGTTATTGTTATATCTCGTCTCGTTAGCAGAGGCATTTTAAGTTAGCATGCAAGTTTGAAGTAAAAAGAATAAAGAAGAATTTAGTACGCCTACATTCAATATTATTGCTTGTTTTCTGGGCAATTTAATAATAAACTAATTTTATTTTTTGTAATTATGTACGTACTATAAATATATAAAACTTCTAAATTAATTTAACATACTAACATTATATTAAGAATTGTGTTAAAATGAAAGTTTAGAAGTTACTTTCTGTAACTGCGGAGCTCAACCCCCCCCCCCCCAAAATTTTTTTCTGGCTACGGCTTTGACTTTATAGATATAGATTAAACGTTTAACAACGTTTAACAATGGTACACCAAACAATATGACTTACATTTCTTAACAGAGCCTCGTAATCACTAGACTATTAATCTGCAACGCTAAAATACCATAATGTATCAATTTGTTCTTACAGTATATTAAATTACGCATGCAAACCATAAAGGATCTCACTCCGACCGCAACTAGATAGAGCGTGTGTAAACACCAGCGAGGTGGTCGAACAATAATCGGGAAGTTGCAGACGGATCTCAGTGTGACCGTGGTAGTTAAAGTGTGTATAGCCAAGGTCAAAATGGATCTCACTGTGACCTTACATACCGGATCTCACTTTGACCGCAAAAAACGTATGGTTAAATTTGAAGCTATCCCAAATCTGACGAGACTGGTTCATTGTACTAACTACAGGGAAGAAAAGTGTCACTTATTATATTAAAAAAACCACTCCTTCTAGTGGATCTCATACCGCTGGATTTTTACATGGATCTCGTTGCGACTTATATGCGCGTATAGGTGGGTGGGTGGGTGGGTGGGTGGGTGGGTGGGTGGGTGGGTGGGTGTGTGTGTGTGTGTGTGTGTGTGTGTGTGTGTGTGTGTGTGCGTGTGCGTGTGCGTGTGCGTGTGCGTGTGCGTGTGCGTGTGCGTGTGCGTGTGCGTGTGCGTGTGCGTGTGCGTGTGCGTGTGCGCGTGCGCGTGCGCGTGCGCGTGCGCGTGCGCGTGCGCGTGCGCGTGTGCGTGTGCGTGTGTGTGTGTGTGTGTGTGTGTGTGTGTGTGTGTGTGTGTGTGTGTGTCTCTGAACACAATAACTTTTGTACGGAACCTCTGATTTGGATGAAATACAGAGGTGTAAAAGCCAGCATCAACTTGAAAGAGTTTGCGAACCAGAATGATCGGACCATAAGAACATATTCTTATGGGAAATAAACAAAACCTTTTATCTTGCTTATTTATTGACATATCTTGGTAAAATTTGTATGTACATTAATTTTAGGGAAGGGTTTAACTTGTATTTGCTTTCAAAGCGCAAATGGCGGTAAACCTCCGTACTCACCCCTATGGGGTTTATGGGGAAAATGCAAAGAATATCATAGCTACTACAGTACTACTGTGTGACCGTGGTACTGATAACTTTTGACAGGGACCTCCGATTTTGATGAAATTTGGTATGAAGGTGTAGGATCAGGTCTATTTTCATGAGTTTGCGAACCAGCATTATCGGGTCAATGGACCTAATTTTTCAAAATTCAACATTTTAAACTGAAACCACTTAAAAGAGCTTGGAAACAATTTAGTATTTTGAATTTTTAACTTGGCTTAACGGGTTACAGAGAAAATCCACAAATAAATAGGGTTTCCATGTTATTTTCATGGGGAATGAACAAAACCTGAATGTCACGTATTTATTGACATAACTTGATCAAATTTGGTACACACATTTACTAGGTAGGGTTTTACTAATATTTACTTACAGCACCCAAATGGCGGCAAACCTACCTACTCACCCCCATTGGGGTTCATGGGGAAAATGAAAAATACCAGAATTTGATGCAATTTGGTATGTACGTGAACTGGGAAGGGATTTTCCTATATCCACTTACATTACAATACCCTCATGGCAGCAAAAATACATTCTTGTTCCCATGGTGTTTATGGGGGGAGTTGAAAAAATACTGAATCCTTTTGGAAACTCCCTCAGGGGCAGTGGGCTTTCCACTGTACGGGTGTTTCTTGGCAACCCCGGGGTACCTGAGCCAAGCTGTGAGACCCTCCTCACAGTTCTTCCCGAGCTAGGGCCTTTCTTCTCATCTTTCAGGTCTTAGCTCACCGTCTTTATTCTTTCCTGAGCTAACCTTACTCACCTTCTTGTTTTCGACCCCGAATCAAGGGTGTCTTTCCACCTTCTTTCGACCGGCGCATGCTGGGGGGTCCTGGGAGTGTCCCTGTTGTGTTGCAGGGACTGATGTGTGCCTCGCACTGCCGATGGTCTCCTCCAGTGTGTCGTCAGAAGCCAGCCGCTTCGGACCTTAGTCAGGGAGTGCGGCATGGATGCAGGGATCGGACTCTGCATTGCCACGGTGCGACCCCCAGCACGTCCGGCACATTTTGTGTATCGGTGCTGGGCAAACGGAGGTTCGGGCCCCGGAGTCCCGGGGTAGGGGTGTCTTATCTCCTACGGGGGGTAGACCTCCGAGGGTGTACCCGCTCTCGACCGATGAAGGGCCGCCTCTTGCCGCACGATGCGCTGGTGAAACAAAAGTATGGATTTTAAAATGCAAAACACGAACGATGATGAGATAGAGCAGGCCGCCTTTAAGCGCAGCTCAAGACTGCAGAGGTCTCCGACCTTGAACACTGGAACGCCGACGAAGGGTATTAAAACCACCCCCCCGCCGATGCCATTCAAGGCTCTTGGTGGTGTCGGATCGTCGTCCAAAACCGGACAGAAGAAGGAGGAGATCGGTATGGCGATGGAGGTGGCCGAGCCGGCAACACCATTAGCCAATATCCAAGGGATTCCTCCCAGGAAGAGCCCTCTTCGTGCGGCATTCGAGCTGCAAATGCTTCGTCAGCAGCAGGACGACGCCCACGAGGAGGAAGACTCACTTCTGAAGAAGATGAAAGCTCTTTTGAAGGAGATGGCCAAGGCCCTCTTAATTCAAAAGAACGTGAACAAGGCGATAAAAGAGGGGATCCCGAAACTCGAAGATGCTCTAGAAGAAATCGAGGAATGCCGGAAAATCAGGCTAAAGGCAGTGAAGCAGGAGCGCGATGTCACGAACCGAGTCATCTCTGCTTCGCCTCAAGCTCACCTGGCTGAGTCCCAGACTCAAGCCAGAAAGCGAAAGAAGAGGCAGAGCGGTTCTTCGCCTGGAAGCCCTGAGCTTGTCGAGGTGGACTCGGTGCCGAGACCGGTTTTTGTCACTGCGGCATCGCAGACATCTCCTGTCCAGGCTACTGAATCCGCCCCGGGCGCTGCCGTGATTCCAGCGGCTACTCCTGCAGAGTTTCCTGCTCCGGCGGCTAATCCTGCCTTGGCAGCAAACTCTGCCTCAACACCTTTGGGGGGCTGGAAGACGCGCCTGTCTAAGAAAGAAAGGAGGAGGCAGAAGCAAGCGGAGGCGGCTTCGAAAAGTGCGTCGAGGGTGGAGCGGACGCAAGTCTCGAAACCGGTTGGGGAGGCCTCTGGCAAGTCTGTCAGAAAGCCTAAACAACCCAGGCCTAAGAAGCCCAGGACAGAGGCAATCTTGATCAAGCCTTTAGGGGGGCGATCTTTTGCCGATGTTCTGGGTCAGATTAGATCGCAGGCCAAACCGGAGGAGACCGACACCGTTATCAAGTCTATTCGGCGAACCCAGAACGGGGATGTCCTCCTCGAACTGGGGAAGTCGGGTGACAAGATCGGTTTTGCCGCTTCCCTCAAGACTGCACTTGGGGACAAAGGCTCAATCAAGGCCCTAGAACCGAAGTGTTCGGTCGAGATTCGGGACCTTGATGCCCTCTCCACCGAAGAGGAGGTGACCCGTGCGATCCAGGTGGCACTCCCGGAGATACCAGCTGATGGAGTGAGGGTATGGCTAACAAAGCCCAACCGAAGTCAACTCCGGATGGCTGTTGCTGAAATGGGCGAAAAGCACGCCAATAAGCTGCTTAGCCTTCAGCACCTCAGAGTCGGTTGGGTCAGTTGCAGGCTCAAACGGAGGGTGGTAGTTTCGAGATGCTTTCGCTGTCTCGGTTTCGGCCACTCCTCCCGAAACTGTAAAGGGCCCGACAGGAGTGCCAACTGCTTCCAGTGTGGAAGCCAGGGCCACAAACGCAAGGAATGTTCCTCGAGCCCCTCCTGCTTCCTCTGCAAGGATTCAGGCTCCAGTGCCCTCGGTCACTTACCCGGGTCTGGTCAGTGCGGTGCCTTCAGAGCCGCACTTGAACAGGCAAAAGGCAGCGGCCGGTAATTCGCATCCTCCAGGCCAACCTTCATAGATCCTGGGGAGCTGATAACCTTCTAGATCAGCTCGCCCGAGAACTTGGTGCTGACGCGCTCCTTATCAGCGAACAGTATCGGGACAGAGACCCAAACATTTGGATCTCGGACAGCCTCGGTACTGCTGCATTTTGGGCACGTAATACACGAGATGTCTTGGTGCGGAGTCACGGGCGCGGCCGAGGATTCGTCTGGGTTCGGTGTGGGGACGTGACTATCTTCAGTTGCTACCTCACACCCAACGAGGCCGTCCAGGACTTCCGCGACAAGATAGATAACCTAGAGGAGTGCGTTCTCGGCACCACCGGGCATGTCGTCGTTGGTGGCGATTTCAATGCCAGGGCCGTCGATTGGGGAATGCCCTCTACCAACTCCCGGGGGAAATACATCCTGGATTTCATCGCCAGGGCCGGTCTTGTCGTCCTCAACCAGGGCGACACACCTACTTTTCGGCGCCCCGGGCAGAGAGGCACGATCCCCGATGTCACCTTCGCGTCTGAGTCGCTCCTTCCGAGGATCTCTGGCTGGAGGGTTGTGGAGGACTACACGGGTAGCGACCACCAATACGTCGTGTTTGACCTGCATGATCAGGCAAATCGTCGAGTTTCCGCATCTCGGGAAGGGCCACGCCGGTGGAACACCAACAAACTGGACGTGGTCAAGTTCACCGAAGTCATCTCTCGGGGAGCGCAGGGGAATCCTGGTGAGGCTGGGGCCGAGGCACTAGTAACATCCACGATGGAACTGATCGTCTCGGCCTGCGACCAGTCTATGCCGCGAAGGAAACCCCGACGCGACAAACAACCCGTTTACTGGTGGACTGAAGAGATTGCGGAACTCAGAAGAACATGTTTAAGAACTAGACGAGCCGCCACAAGAGCGAGAATCCCCGCAGACAGAGTTCGTAAGTCGGAGGCCTATAAAGCTGCGAGAAAATCTCTCCGCCAGGCGATCAACAGGAGCAAGGCGAATAGCTGGAGGAGACTTCGTGACGACGTTGATTCCGACCCCTGGGGCCTGGGTTACAAACTTGTAACACAGAAACTCGGCGCCCGCTCTCCACCTTCCATCATGGAGGGCGCCACCATGGGGAGGATCGTCGCTGCGTTGTTTCCTGAACATCCACAGCGACCGCCGGTTGACTTCGGAAGGGTAGAGGACGTTCCACTCTTCACTTTCGAGGAGCTAGAAACCTCCGTTCTCTCCCTGAAGAGCAACAAGGCTCCTGGCCCGGACGGGATTCCCAGTGAGGCTTTAAAGAAAGCATTTTTAATCAACGCTGACTTGTTGTTGAGAATGTACAATGCCTGTTTGGTAGAAGGGGTGTTTCCGGCTCCCTGGAAAACAGCCAGGCTTGTACTGATCAGCAAGGGCAAAGGTGATCCCGAGCTGCCGTCGTCCCACAGGCCTCTCTGCATGTTGGACACGGCTGGAAAGCTGTTCGAGAAGCTGATCCGTTCCCGCCTGACTTCTGCCGTGGAAGCTGCCGGGGACTTATGCCCCCGTCAGTACGGCTTCAGAAAGGGACGGTCAACGATCGACGCTGTCACCGAAGTTCAGAGAGCTGTGGAGAGAGCCGAGAGCCACAACCATTTCTCCCGCCGAGTAGTGCTTCTTGTTACGCTTGATGTCAAGAATGCCTTCAACTCTGCGAGGTGGGTCGATATGCTGGATGCGCTTCGCAACACCTTTCGTATTCCTGCATATCTGTTGCGGCTCATCGAGGATTATCTACGCTCTCGAAGCCTGATTTATGACACGAGGGACGGAACGCGGACGATGGAAGTCACTTCTGGTGCCGCACAAGGTTCAATACTCGGCCCGGATCTCTGGAACGTTGCCTATGACAGCCTCCTGAGGTCCGAGATGCCTGAGGAAACCACTTTGGTTGGGTACGCCGATGACGTCGCAGCTCTCATTGCTGCACGCAATGTTGAGCTGGCCCAACTGAAGTTGAACCGAGTTATGCGGGTGGTCAACAACTGGATGTCCGATCACGGTCTCTCACTTGCTCTCAGTAAGACGGAGATCGTGATTCTCACGAAGAAGAGGATCGACACCGTCGTCCCGTTTCGAGTGGGAAGGGAGGTGGTCACATCAACTCGTGCCGCCAAATACCTCGGGGTTATGGTGGACACCAAGTTAAGCTGGAGGGATCAGATCTTCCGTACGGCGGACAAGGCCGCTAAGGTAGTGACTTACCTTAGTAGGCTGATGGCCAATGTCGGGGGTCCCCGATCCAGCAGAAGACGTCTGTTGATGTCCGCGGTCCAGTCCGTGCTTCTTTACGGGGCAGAGGTGTGGGCAGGCGCTCTAGATAAGGAGTGCTACAGGTTGCGACTCGCCCGGGTTCAGCGTCAAGCTGCGCTCCGGGTGTGTTCCGCCTACCGGACAGTGTCCGAGCCTGCCGTCCTGGTGGTCGCCGGAGTCATCCCTGTCAAGCTCTTGGCAGGGGAGAGGAAAGCGATTTATCAGAGACAAGGCGAGATCGGCAAGGACACGGCAAGAACAGAAGAGCGCTCCCGAACCTTCCAGCAGTGGCAACACAGCTGGGAGCACGACACCCGAGGACGATGGACTGCGCGACTTATCAAGCAGGTCCAACCATGGGTGGAACGGCGGCATGGGGAGGTGGACTACTACCTGACCCAATTTTTCACAGGTCACGGCTATTTTCGGTCGTACCTGAACCGGATGGGAAAGACCGGTTCACCGGACTGCATTTATTGCCCGGGTGTTCCCGACGATGCGGAACACACATTCTTCCGCTGTCCCCGTTGGGAAGGGCCCCGCCTGGAGGCCACACAAATCTTTGGTGTATTTTCGGTGGACTCGGTCTGCCAAAAGATTTTGGAGGATGAGGGCAACTGGGATTGTTTGTCACAGTTCGTCCGGGGCATCCTCCTGGAAAAGAAAACCGATCTGGACCGCGAAGTGGCCCAGATCCCTTGATCGAGCGGCTGGATAAGGAGCGAGCCCCACGGGCGTAAGCCAAATTTAGGCCTAGCCTGACGTAATGTGACAAACAATTCCAGGTTAGATTCCTAAAGAGTAGAGGAGGTTTTTTAGTGGGTAAACCCGTTTTTTGGGGAGCCCCACACTACAGGCTGGCCACCTGTGTGCGTAATGCATTTTTCCGCCTCTCCCTCAAAAAAAAAAAAAAAAAAAAAAAAAAAAAAAAAAAAAATGGGAAATAAACAAAACCTTTTATCTTGCTTATTTATTGACATATCTTGGTAAAATTTGTATGTACATTAATTTTAGGGAAGGGTTTAACTTGTATTTGCTTTCAAAGCGCAAATGGCGGTAAACCTCCGTACTCACCCCTATGGGGTTTATGGGGAAAATGCAAAGAATATCATAGCTACTACAGTACTACTGTGTGACCGTGGTACTGATAACTTTTGACAGGGACCTCCGATTTTGATGAAATTTGGTATGAAGGTGTAGGATCAGGTCTATTTTCATGAGTTTGCGAACCAGCATTATCGGGTCAATGGACCTAATTTTTCAAAATTCAACATTTTAAACTGAAACCACTTAAAAGAGCTTGGAAACAATTTAGTATTTTGAATTTTTAACTTGGCTTAACGGGTTACAGAGAAAATCCACAAATAAATAGGGTTTCCATGTTATTTTCATGGGGAATGAACAAAACCTGAATGTCACGTATTTATTGACATAACTTGATCAAATTTGGTACACACATTTACTAGGTAGGGTTTTACTAATATTTACTTACAGCACCCAAATGGCGGCAAACCTACCTACTCACCCCCATTGGGGTTCATGGGGAAAATGAAAAATACCAGAATTTGATGCAATTTGGTATGTACGTGAACTGGGAAGGGATTTTCCTATATCCACTTACATTACAATACCCTCATGGCAGCAAAAATACATTCTTGTTCCCATGGTGTTTATGGGGGGAGTTGAAAAAATACTGAATCCTTTTGGAAATTCACTTATCTGCTGCGACGTGGATAGCCTATTTTATTTCTTAACCCTTCCCGGGCTACATTAAATCACGGGCTGAGACGGAATTATTTTAAGCAAAAGTTCAAAACACAATGTTGTGATTTTTTGTCATCAATTTGTTCCAAATAATTCATACGTTATAAAAAACTTGATTTCAGTGGTGAAACAATTTTTTTGCACATGCTATAAATAAAGTAAAATTTGAGATAACGGATATATCCGTCTTTGGCCCGCAAGAAAACTTAAGTAAACGTATATACCCATCCGCCGCCCGGAGCAACAATCTAGAAATATGAAAACTGCTGATAATTTGGAGTATTTTTCTGTTTATGTCATTTTGTTGTTTTATTTACTACCTATCATAATATAACATAAAAACAGTTCCTCTTAAAAACAGTAAAAAAAAAAAACAAAAGCTAAAAATGCAAGAATTACAATACATCGGGCTTCTGGTTCATCGCTTTCTTCGCCAGAATAATTTTTCATATTATAGTTATTTTCACTGTCAAATAGTAAATCCTCTTCAGATGCACTTCTTATTTAGTATTTTATAACATCTTCAGCAAAATTTGAGTCATTTGGAATAATTATTTTGAAATAAAACTCATAGTACGTCATTACAAAAACGTAAACAAACACTCACTGTAAGGTCCCAGCGCAAACTGACAGTTTCACACTACCCATGTGTTGTTTTGGCATGAAACAGGTGAAAAAGTCACGGGACATAATCTTGCCAACTGCAAAAACTAAATTACCCGTCAAAAAGTCAATATTATGTTTATAATCGTAATATATACAACATATGTTTTTCAAACTTTTGGACGGATATATCCGTCTTTATCCCGGAAAAGAAAATTTCTGAAACGGATATATCCGTTTTCAGCCCGGAATGGAAATGAACTTTAACAGATATATCCGTCAATAGCCCGGGAAGGGTTAAATTTGTTTGATTTGTTTAAAAAAGTGATCAATCACAGTATAATAAATCTAAAGAATTGTTTAATCATATGAGTAACAATTTAATTCTCAATGTTTTTTATTTCCAATTTTGTTTTTAACGCTCTATATTTATACTATCTTAGGCCTTCTACTTTGTTTACAATTTGAGCCAACCAACATATATAACTATATCATCAAATGGAAGATAATATGCATAGTTAAATGGCTTGGTTACATGTAGACGAGCTTTTATTTATATTTTTATGACCTTATTTGACACCATTCTCTGGACAAGACTGTACTTTGTAAATAAAGAGTTTATTGATTGGTTGAATGTAATCCAATTAACTTCTTTATATAACAATATTCCAGGGTTGCCACAGAATTTTTGAGTCCTTTTTTCCTGACTTTTCCTGACTTTTACTGACCAATTTGAGAGATTTTTCCTGACTTTTTGGAGCAGCGGTGTTTTTCACATAAAGACTCGTTTTTTTAATTCAACCTCCTCCATCCCCATAGTTGCCCATCGCTCATCTTTTTATTGAAAATGCCCAGGTCAAAGCAGACCTGCATAGTCAGTGAATTTCCAATAGCTGGGAACTATAACTTATACGGGGATATAACTTAGTAAACCATTGGAGTTATGTTTAAATATAATTATTAGGTAATCCATACCAGAAAGTATAGAATATTTCATTTACATATAGTATAGAATTAATTTGGCCTATATGTCATATGTTTATCTGATAATATGTTTAATAATCAGTCAATCTAAGAAAATTTCAAAATACTAAATTATTTGTTTTTAAAGGTCTTTGAAATAGTCTCTTTAAAAAATTATGAATTAAGAAAATTAGGGGTGAAAGATAAAAAAAACCTTATTTTAACCCTTATAAAACCCCATAACCCCTGTTCCCATAGTCCGAACAACCTGGTTTTTGAACCTAACTTGAAGAACGCTGTCCTACACTTTCATACCAAAATACATCCAAATAAAAGGTCTCTTTCAAAAGTTAGTGCTAAAAATAAAACAAAGTTTTACAATGATTATGTAAAAACTAACATTATAACATTAAAAACACAATAATATACATTAACTAAAGTAGGTAAAATAGGTAATTAATGTATAAAATTAATACATTTGACCCATTGATTAGTACTTCCGATTTATGGGGGCAATCGAAAATCGAGACGGTCGGTTTGTGCCAATACAAATTTTCCTGACTTTTGGCACTTTTTTCCTATTTTTTCCTGACTTTCGGCATTTTTCAAACATTTTCCTGACTTTTCCTGACCAATACCCAAAAATCCTGACTATTCCTGACTTTTCCTGACTTTTAATGTCTGTGGCAACCCTGTATTCGTTTTTTAAATATTTTTCCTTCATTGTTCCATTACCTATGTTTAAAAAAGTTTGTACTTTTTGCACAGGTATTTAAAATAAGCGGATTTTCGGATTGGTGGGGTTTGAATTTTATGTACAGTATAAAATAAAGATAATTTTGTCAAAAATATTTATGTTAAATTGATAAAAAATATACTTTTACTGTAGGGATTGTAAACTTTTTCAATCCTATATGGACAATTTATTTGCGACTTCCACTGGACCAATTTACATGCAGTTTGTGCAAAATAAAAGCTAAATTTTTCTATATTAGCAGGTTTTATTTACTTTAAAATGATCTTACTTCCTTTTATTACATAAATAAAAAGTTAAAAACCCTTGCAATTATTTTATTATTTTTATTTAACCTTTCCATCAGTTGATTGTAAAAACACAAGGTATTTGTCTATATACAGTAGAAGAGCAAACACTTAAGAAGGGTTTGGTTTATTATGGCCAGTACCTAAAATCATATATAATTACAATGTATTATTCTTTTAATTAAAATATATATATATATACTGTGTTAGCTCTATAAAGAGAGATCTAATTTTTATTTTAGCGTTTATCTTTTTACATATACTGACTCAGGTGCTCTGCACCGCAGAATTTATTTTCCTATTCTTAAAACCTGGTGGCTGGCTAAATTAGCCATACGATGTATATATGTACAGTACACTCTCGTTCATCGGAAATAATGTGGCGGACGGCTGGTTCGGATGTCAAAAAATTCAGATGAAGCGGAGTCCGTCGTGAGTCATCATTTCCGCCCGTACGGTGACCTATCGTGATTGTATTCACTCTTGTTTTTAAGATAACACAAGAAATTTTATGAAAATAAGGCACTCAAACTTTGAACATGGTAACAATGAACCTATAGGAGTAAAATCAATGCAGGAAATACAGATCCAAAATCTTTATTCTCATATTCCATATTCATGTTCCACTCATATTCCAGCAGTCAACTGACTTCCACATAACATAGGTGCAGTCGCGACCCGAGACAGACTGAATGACAGTTTGGGAAGTGGTCGAAGCGGATGTTCACTCTCTGCCCCTTCCTTTTTCTATTTTTGTGCGAATACTCCACGGCCTCGTAAATCACATCGATGGGGACAGATTATGGAAAACGCCTGATGACGTTTGATGCAAAAAGTGATACTTCACTGTTGTGCTTATAGAACGAATAGAAATTGAAGGCACTAAAACGGAAAAATTATTTATTTCGAAAGAAAAAAAATTACTAATATCCCGATTTTCAGTTCCGATGAACTGCGGTTGGTGCATTCAAATCTAAATAAGTTCTGATTGTTAAATTGTTCAAAGTTACTTAATTACATAATAAAGCTGATGAATTGGAAGGAAATAGTTATTACATCTTTTGCCTAGCGCTTTATTCACCATGACTGGAGCTGTATCCGTCAAGTATCGACGGACAACAAGGCGTCAATCATTAATTATTCTTAGTATAAACTTGTAATTTTTTTTAAATTATCTGGTTAGCTCTTATATAATATTAGTATAATTTGTCCTCATTAAAAAAAACATTTTAAAATTGTTTTATTTAAATAACTTATAAAATAATTTATTTCATAAATATACGTTAATGTAAATATTGTTTACAATATGAGATTTTAAAATATGAGATTTTTTATTTGATTGTACAATTACTCACTTGAAGAAGAAGTAGATTTGGTCTTGCTCCGTCTCGGTTTGACCTCTTCTTCATCA
Source organism: Neoaliturus tenellus (assembly GCA_030545055.2). Lineage (NCBI taxonomy): Eukaryota > Metazoa > Arthropoda > Insecta > Hemiptera > Cicadellidae > Neoaliturus > Neoaliturus tenellus. The sequence goes on from CM061531.1 coordinate 255,994,959, forward strand.
GACTTGCTGTCATCCAGGAGCCTCTGATCTTCTCCGCTTAACATCTCTGACTCCTCATCATCCGATCCTGGAGATTCCTCAATCGGCTTGATTCGTTTCTTTTTAGTTGGATGACTAGAGGAGTGCCGACTAGAGCTACGCTTGCCTAAGCGCACAAACCAACAAAAAGTATCAGGCAAAATGTAGAGTAAGAGCCAAAATGCGTTTAGGATGCTTAAGTACCTACTAATTAAATTAAATAAACGGCCAAAGATATATCTTATTGGGTAAAGACAGCTATGGCAATTTTTAATACTAAGCTTACTAATATATTTGGAGGGTTACATAAATAATCCTGATTTGATAAATAATTTGCATCAAAGTGTGTGTGTCTCTGCATAAAGTGAGAAATTTTAACAGGTAATGGTTTAATTCTCCCTTAATTTTTTAAAGCATAAAAATAACAAAAAGATTTTATAAAGAATTCTTCACAATTTATTTAATTTCAAAAGAAGCCCTTTTAACCGTCCTTGATTCAACGGAATGTCGGATTTGCTCCTCTCCTTCAAAAAAAGGTTCACAACCGCCATCGCAGTTGATCTTGTGTGAAAACAGAAGTAAAGGGTTGGGGTTACAAAAAGTAATTATTCTTGTGAACAAATATTTAAGAAATGGTCAAGATATTTAATATAAGTGTGCCAGGTGTTTTACTTGAAAACTGTAAGTGATATTGAAAAAGTTTAGTGGTAACCCCAGTGAATTTTGGTTCTGCTTAATATGGTGAATTAATTTTTTTTTCTTTTTCAAAAGTCCACTATTTTCCAATATGGCTGCCAACTTAAAAATTTTAAATATGAACCCCCAAGCTTTATGTTATTTTTGGATTTTACTCACAATTTTAAGACTTTTTTTATTCTTTAACATTATTCTCTAAACTTAATGATTAGGGAACTACAGGCAATTGAAGTTAGTTTTTTGTCCCATAAGAATAATACGGGGCAAACCAAACACAAATTTCCTATATCTCCAAAACAATTCCCTAAAATAAAAAATTGTCTACAAGAAAAATGGCTTAAAATTATGTTTTAGGAACATTACACAAATAAACATTAATATTAACAAATAAATAAACTTACTTCCAATATAGCAGAGAGATAAATTTTGTTTGTTTGATGATATTATGATATTTATTTAAATTTAAATGTTCATTTTTATGTAAATGTTCATTTTTATGTAAATGTTCATTTTTATTTGTAAAATGTTTTTAACACATCATTTTAAGACATTTCAAATCTAGCTAAAGCTTTATTCTAGGAAATTATAAGCAATTAAAGTTTTCCCCATGTTATACTTATGGGACTAAAAATGAAATTCAATTACCTGTAGCTCCCTTATCATTAGGTTTTGAAAGAAATGTCAAAAAAATAAAAAAGTCCTAAAATTGTGTAAACAATCCAAAAATAGCATAAAACTTTTGGGTTCATACTAAAATTTTTAAGTTGGCAGCCATATTGGAAAAATGGCGGACTTTTTGAAAAAAATATAAATCACCATAAAATACGGAACCAGAAGTCCACTGTAGTTACCATTTAAATTTTTTCAATATCACTTGCAGTTTTCAAGTAAAACAGCATTTATATCAATCACCCTGTAGATATACATTTATATTGTCAGCTAACACAACACAATTTGGAAACAGATAAAATAGTCTCAAAGACCTAAAATATCAGGACTATTTCGGGGATTATCTGTTTTAGTAAAACTTGTGGTTATCGCCCTCGGGTCAAGTATTATGAACACCGGTAAAAAGAGCTTCTACTATGCGCTTATTAAAAAACTAACTTCAAGCAAGAAGGTACTTGAATATAAAAATATTTACCTCTTATTAATTTCCATCGTTTGACTTTATATCAGTTATAAAAATAATGATTTTAATTAATTATTCTTCTCCAAACAGTCTGTTATTTGATAAATCATTTGAATAAAGCTTAACATTTCAAAATGGAAATAGTAATTGAGCATTTGTAATTAATTTTATACAGTTAAGGCATCTTATCACGATTTTTAAGAATACAAAAAAAAAAAAAAATTGCTCCAGAAACATTAAACTTTAATTCAGTTGGGTTTAAATTGTACATTTCATTCTTGCATTTTTCTCTTCTTGATGGCATTTAGCTGGATTGATACTAATCATGATATGAAATTAAAATTTATGATGTATTTGAAACTGTTGTATCCATTGAGTTGAACTGAAGTGCGTCCTTGTGTCCGAAGAAAATGTTCTGTGTTTGTTGAAATTTTTTGAACTAAATATTTTGCCATTCAAATAACTTATTTTATATGAAGAATTATAATAACTAATATGAACTGACATTGACAAAATTACTACTAAATTTAAGTCAAACTACATAATTATTTTTTATGAATTATTTTTAATGCTTCTTTCTTAAATGCAATAAAAAAATCAAATTAGAATAACATCTTCAATTTATTGAATGAACAACCATTTTTTAAATAAATAGTAATATTCACTATGTTTAAATTTTTGTATTCTATCTTTAAATTTATTTTTCAAATGTGTACTTATATAATTAAAACAACTCTTCAAATCAATTTTTATAGAAAATTTGATAACATTTCTAAAAAAAATTCTTAGAAAAATTCGGTAGAACTGCAGGCTCCCATGAAAAGCTTGTAGTAGCTGAAAAGCTTTGTATTGTTTCATGAATTCAATATATCCATTTAACTCCATCCATATACAAAAGGCAGTGGTAGTGAAATTCGGTCCTTAAATAAAATAGACTTTGTGGATAAAAAAGCTACAGTAATTGATTGACATTAAACTTATTCTTGAATCTCCTTTAGTTTTGTGAGGATACAACTTGAACTGGATACTTGCTGTTTTGAGTCCTAAGATGAAATTCATTTTTAAAGACAATCTCTTATTTTCAAAGTACTCCTCGAGATCTTTATATTTTTACATCTTTTAAATCTTCACATCTCTCAATCAATTCCTCCTTACTCCCTAACAAAATCTGAAGTATAATATACCAGGTTATGTCCATATTTAGTCTGATCTTCTTAGACGTACACTGAACAAGGATTGGATTCATTAATGAATGGTATTATCTTTGGTTTCTAATTGTACATTGCAGTTTGTTATCTTCAGGTTGTTGAATATTTTCAGCATTTTCACTTTGCTCTGTTCCTTTCTTGTTTACCATATTCAAATAAGTATTTTCTCTACTCAGTATTTTTACTTTGCTCAGTTTTTTTCTCATGTACAATGTTCAATTATTTTCTCTATTATATTTAAATTCCTTTACCGAAATAAGAATGGAATGAGCAAGTTTTAAAATTATAATAGCTCTGTTTTGCTGTCTGTTTTCTTTTGGTTTCAAGCAAAATATAGTTCTCAACTTAAAAATATAAGTGAAAAAAATGTATTTTAATATTTAAATTGAATGACAGATTCATGAAGTATGGCTTAAAATCTTGGTCTTGTTCTCCTCTTCTTCATTGGATACCAAAATATTGTTAATTTATGTTTTGAAAAAAAATAATTACAACTTTAAGCTATAAAAATTTAAAACAATTTCTCTATAGCACATTTAGCTTTTGGAAATATTATTATTTTATAAGGAAAAAAAATCAAAAGTTGAATATATTGCTGAAATTAGATTTAAATTCAGAAAAATATGTTAAACAAAAACCTTTTCTATTCAAATTAAAGGTAACTATTTTCATATTGGTTGTACATCATAAAAATCTTCAGTTCTGATGTAGCCATGTTGATGAAGAATACTAATATAATAATACTTATTTTTTCTATTTACAAGAGGTATTCTAAGTGAAGGCACTGAAACTTAATTTGCATCAACGTTAAATTTTCTTCTTAAATATAATAGAACCTCAGTCCAAAAATTTGGCAATATTACGTATAAAAGGTAATGAGTTTATGGTACACACAAAAGAATTATGTGAGAGACAGTCGATACACATCAAAGGTCTAATTTGTATTAATCTAAGTAATCTCAGTCTTATTAAAAAATTAAAAACCTAAACCTAACTTTCTGGAATGAGCAATCATATAAAACTACTACTGCTGGTGACTGTAAAAAATATGATAGTGGATTATGTTTATTTGTTTAGGCTTTCCTCCAATTTTTTTAGTTTCTTTAGCCTTTTTTCTTCCTTGCGTGCTCTCCTCTCCTGTTTGGACCGCTTTCTGTGACACTTTTTCTTCACACTTGGAATGTCATCATTTGATACACACATGTTTCCAACAGACCTACCATTTGTTGTCGATGTTTCACTAAGTACACAGTAACTGCCATCTACAGCCTTAATTTTAACTGGCGAAAACCTATTTGAACTTTCGGAAGTACCTTTTTTTGATTCGTTGAAACTATCAGGATTTCCGTTGTGGTGTTTTTCCTTCTGGTTTAGAGAGATGCTTACACAATTGCTTTTATTTTGTTCATTAGGCTTAGATTTTATATTTTTGCTAACTTGGTCTATTTTAGGTCTTTTACAAGAGTCTTTTGAACTGTCACTCGAATCTAACTCAACATTAAAGGCTCTTCTCTTTTTGGGTGGAAGACTAACATACTCATTTTTTTTATCATCACTCTCTTTATATTCTAGTTTTTTATCAATTTCAGTTACTTGTGACACTGCTTCTTGAGGTTCTGATGAAGAATTTTCATTTTTCGTTAACATTGGTTTGCCTGTATCAACTTCTGTAATACCTTCATTATGTGGATAAACTGTTAACCCATCTTTTTCTGGTTTTTGTTTCTCAGAGGATTTTAGTGCTATGTTATCTTCTACATATTTTAACAACTTATCATCTTCTACTTTATTTTCAAACAGGCTTTTCAAGTATCGTTTCTTATCCACATAAGAAATTATTTTAGAATTCCGTAGATCACGAACAAAATTGTAGTCTTGGTGTAAATTCATAAAGTTGGTAGTACAGTGAAAACACGGACACCTAAAATATCCAATGACAGGGTATGATATTACTTTATCAGGAGGATAACGGACAGGATCGGTTTCAAGGATATTTTCTAAGGCATTATACAGGCTACACAACTTTAAAAGATAATCGCGATAATTTTGGTCGGCTTCTATACTATTAAAATGCAGAGTTATGTCAGGAGGTTCACACATACCTTTAGGACTGATTTTCTCTTTGTTTAAAATATGCTCATTTGCACTTATCATATCCCCACGGGACAAGTGAACAGATAACTCCTTTATTTGACCATGTTCCTGTTGGCTTAATTTCTTTTCACTTATGTCATCAGAGTGAGAAGAAATTTCTTCACCAACAGGATTTGGAGAGTTTTTCAATCCCGTATCAAACTCAGGAGGGCTCAGTTCATTGGTGGCCGCTTGCAAACTCATCAGGTCGGGTGATGTATCCAAGGGACTTTGTTGTTGTGAGTCACTGGATGGAGTGAATGCTTCAAAATCGTCATCATTGTCAGATTTTGTTTCTTCTAAATGTTTTCGAAATGCACCGACTTTTCCACCACTGGTTAACCTTCTATGGTTTTGGTATCTGCTGTCATCATCTGATCCATCATCCACAGAGGATGGGTCGGAACAAAATAATTTGTGTAGCAACATTTCATTGTAATTATAACTGTCCTGCCTTGGATACAACGAAACATAAGCCTCATTAGTTTCTGAAGATGCAATTATAGAAGAAAGAAACTGATTTTCTGGTGAAACAGAAGCACTATCTTTGGTTTTTGTGATATTTAAGGAATTGTTTTGTGGCATCAGCAGGGAGCTAATGGGCCTTTGCTCTTTATTTGGTTCTTTTATTTGTGTCTCAGACTGAACAACTACTTCATTGCTACAAAAATCTGACGAATCCCTTGATATTCCAATAACATTCATAATATCAGCTTGATCTATTCTTCCATCAGTTTCTAGGTACAAAAATGTACAACTGGCATCTTGCTCCATATCAGAACTGATAACAACTTCTTCTGCTATAAAATTCTCTTCCAAAATTTTTGCATCATCCGGTTTACTGATTTTATATGATTCTGGAAGATCATCAAAATATTCCTTAGTAAGATTCTCCGCCTTTACTCCTTCAGAGATTCCCGAAGAATCAACTGTTGCTGAATCACAATGATTATTTGTGCTGACAGACGGACTGACAACTGCTAATTCTGGGGGTGCATTCCTACCAGGTACTGAAGTTTCTATAGTGTGCAACTGTTCTTCTACCAAATTTATCACAGCTTCTCTTTGTGCCTCATCCATGCAACTGGTGGTGGGAACACTTGGGCTTAGTTTTATCAATGGAATTTCCGTAATGTTGCTATCTGTGACTTCTTTGCACTGTTCAGGTTCTATGGCCGCACAAGGTTTTGATTGTTTCTGTTCAGGAGTAGTGTGCAAAGAAGGAAGATGTTCTTCAACTTTAACAAAAGGAGCCGACAACTCTTCTTTAGGCATTACAGTATTGCTAATTGGTTTTGTCAACTCATTTTTGATAAGGTCCATTACATCTTTGGATGAAATATTTTTTAACCTGTTTACTTTAAGGGCTTTCCGTTTCTTTAGTGTTGTTTTTACAACACCATTTGTAGCCTTTTCTTTTCCTAATTTTCTAGATTTGTCTTTTGTTTTAGTCTTAATCAGATCAACAATGATATTCTCGTCATCATCCTTTTGTTCTATAATATCCAGTGAAATGAATAAACTGTCAAAACAATCATCTTCCTTATCAACCAGATTCCTCCAAATATCATTCATCAAAACATTTGGCTGATTACTTTCTTCCTGAAACAGTAAAATATGTATGAATTATTAACAAGAAAAATATTTATTAGTGAGTATTTCACATTGAATAAGAATGTTTAGGAGAATTCTACCGTAAGCTAATCTTTGTAATATCCAAATTATTTTATAGTAAGATTTTACAGTCTGATATCTTGGGTATTAAAATCTTAAATTGGATAATTTTAATGATGTAATTCCTATTATTTATTGAAATAGTGTTAAATTAATAGAACTTCATCATTCTGGAACAAGAAAAAACTCTTCCACTGCTTGAGGCTTAAAAATTGACTTTTCTTAACAACATTGATGTTCCTAATATTTTTCATCATTTAATGTTTTAACAAAAAGTTAAATTTGGACAGGGTATGTAAAACTGTAACTAAATAATCTCTTGTTTGAGAACAATCTTACAAAATATAAAAACAAGAAAACCTCCATCTTAGCTGACCTGTGTAGTACATACTCAGCAAATTTCTAATACAATTTGGTGATTTCTTTTTTTTCACAAATGCCGTAGATAATGAGTATAGTGGATTGATACCATAAGCATGTTAAATAGTCCTCATCAAGTGACTTTGGTAAAAATTATATTTAAGTATGTCAGTAAATAAGTAAGATATACAGTAGACTCTCCCTCCTAACCGGCCACCTCGGGACAGGCTGTGGCAGGATAATGAACCGGCCGATTAAACCGATGTGCATTTAAAAACGCCAACCTACAATATGGCCTAAATATATGGCCTAAATATGGCCTATTATATGGCCTAAATGCAATCATGACTTGAAAAACTATATTTATATTTCTAAATATATTAATATATATATATATATATATATATATATATATATATATATATATATCATTTATGAGTACATGCCTCCAATGCTATATTCCTGAATTTTTGCCTCCAACTTTAGCACATATTTTCAGGTAGTAAACTCAACTTTATGAGTATGGTTACATTTGAATATATAATTTTAATTACATAAATAACCTTTATATTCCATGAAATTTTGATATATTCCTAATTTTATTACTATGAAATTCATTATAAAATGCCTCCGGAGGCAAAAATTAACAATTGATATATGTCTATCTTGATTTTCGACCTCCGGAAGCAGTTGGTTACAATTGACCAGTTGTTTGAAGAAGCCAATTGTCAGTTGTTACCTCCGCCCATACAGAAGCAGAAAAAATGAAGCCGTCGTCTGTAGCTAGCTCTAATCAACATAACCTCACTTATTTTATACATGTAGGAGAAAAGGATAAAGAACAGAAACAGAAAATCCCGATTATTTTTACCTGAGAGTATTTTAAGTTCGACTGGTGGAAGAAAATCACATCATTTTTGTAATCAAGGTAAGTGGAGCTATTACTTTCTATTATACTAACCTGCAATTATTTTGAGCTGAAAAACACCTTAAGTCTTTTGTGAAAATTTTCATTTTGTTTTGAAAATTAATTGTTTTTTACTCTGATAAGGTTAGCTAAAAATAGAGTTGAGTTACATATTTAGGCCTACATCAATCTCATATTTTGTTCCTCTACCTAATATCAGACCATAAAAGACCATGAGACCATAAGACGTTAACTGTTTAAAAGATAAATTTAAAATGTAATTGTAATGTAATACAATGCAAAATGGGTCAATTATTTTAAGTGCGCCGCCAAGCCATGTTTGTACTGAAAGGGAGCCATGGGTTAAAAAAGTTTGGGAACCACTGCCATAAGAAGTTCAAATCAACCTTGAAAGCTTTATTGTTCAATTTAAGTGTTTATGACATAGATGAATTTATTAACAAACTGTAATTTAAAAACCTGTTAACTAGTTTTGTATAGAACTTCATTGTTTTTAGTCATGTTTATAAATTGTGACAATGCCATACATGTAACAATGTGAAAACGGCAATAAAGATTTGTCATTTGTCTAACTTAGTGGATTAAAACTGGTAAAATGCCTTCAGATCCATAGGTAATATTATTGAAAGAATATTATAAAATAGGCCCTAGTTCTTGTTTATATCTTGGGAGCTAATTTTATTATGTAGGCCTAGAGTATTATTTAGTCTCAAAATAGTGATTAGTGAAGTCTTGCTATTTGATTTTCGGTTAAGTTGCCTTTAAACAAGTGACCTTAGGTTATCCTTTTTTATTGGGTTACCTTGCTAGCCTGGCATTGAGTAAAAATATCAGGCGGAACTTTGTTATCCTACTCCACCGTTATTATCAATGTTAAAAGTTTGATTTTTCGATAATATTGCTACACTAAGGATGATACAATTCCACGATACGATTACAATTTTATCACCTGATTTAGTTTTGTTCTAAGATATTAAACATAGGCCTAAGTACCTTTTGACAATAAAACAATTATATTGCAAAAGGTAACTGAAAATAACAAAAACAAGTAAGTAGGGTCTACAAATTTTTGCGAAACTTCGTTATCCTACTCCAGCGTTATTATCAAAGTTACAATTTGGATATTTCGATTATTCGATAGTTGTAATAGTTTGAGTTAAGATATGCGTAATACAATCATTAACAAAAATGTATCATAATGTAACCTAACAATCTAACCGTAAACCTCCGTCACTTTTATTGACAGCGATGTTTGTAACAAAAAAATCAATGGTGTTTGGAAACATTTAAAACTCATATTCCCTCAATACAAAAGCAAAAAAATACCTTTCTGATTCATATTTGACAGCATCAGCTAGCTGTCTAATTTCTAACAAACTAAGAAGTTTTATGTTTGACTTTCTTTCAGATATTTTATTTGATAGTTTATAACTTAGGAATGGTACAGTAGCCAATAGAAGCAAAAAACCACAAAATTAGTGTTAGGCCTAAACTTACTTAGTTATTTGTCTGTTTATGTTCATTAATTTTCTAGCCTAGAAACATTTTCAGTGTTCAATAGTTAGCCTAATGAATGGTGAGAACTCTTTAAAAAAAAATGATCACTTGTTGGGCCCTAAGTTTAATGGTAAGATTGCAATGTTGCTTTCACCTACATACCATAGGCCTACCTAGATATCTACACATAAAAATGGATCAATATTTCTTTAGTAATGGCATCACACGTGAACGGCTGGATCGATATAATTATTTTTTTTTTGTTGTGTTTGTTATTGACAGAAAAAGGTTATTATGAAAGAAAAAGTTAAGAAAATTCCACAGGGCTCTGTATCGCACGTTTTCAAAATTACCATGTTATTCTTATGGAAGCAACATTTTTGTATTGGAACATATTTTTACATTTAGAAATATTAGTTATTTAAACAGCTGTTTTCAGTTAAAGTATTGAGCGGATTTCGGTAATAATAAAACCAAGAGGAAAATTATAGACTTACAGCGAGTCGCGTAGCGAACGAGTTTAACCTGACAGCAAGTGAGCGTAGCGAACGAGCTCATCTGAAGGGCAAAAACTTCCTCTGGTTAGCTTTGCAAAGCATGCCGGATATGGTAGTTAATAATGAAATGGAGTCATACAAGTATAACAAAGCACTTGTATCGCCAATGTCAATCATAAAACTCGTTGTAACAGATCCGCTTTCTCACCGGATTTCCAATGGTTAATTTTATTTAAGTTAGGCCCCAAGACAACAAAAAATTCTTAATAATCTAATAAATAATCCTCACAATAAAATAAAGAATATATTTCCACTCTCATTTTAAGTAGGCCTAAACCTAAGGTTCATTATTTTACTATTGGTATAATGGTGTTACAGTAAGTTATGATGAATTAACTTATTTTTTTAACACATTCGCTGCAGGGCATTCACCGGTGAGTAGTGATGGCAAAATAAAATCAATTTTTCGGAAAAATCGATTTTTACCATTCGATACATCGATTTTTTGACATCGATTTTTTGTTCACGATTTTTTATCGAAATCGATTTTACTCTTTCGATACATCGATATATCGAAAAATCGATTTTTCAAGAAATTTTGCCATCATAGTGATGGCAAAATAAAATCGATTTTTTGGAAAAATCGATTTTTATTATTCGATACATCGATTTTTTGACATCGATTTTTTGTTCACGATTTTTTATCGAAATCGATTTTACTCTTTCGATACATCGATATATCGAAAACTCGATTTTTCAAGAAATTTTGCCATCACTACCGGTGAGTGGTCTAGTTATATCTGCTGTGCTGCGCACTCACCGGTGAGCACTCGTGTATCGTCTACTTCATTCAGTTGCTGTGCGGCAGTTCACTGGTGAGGTAAGGGCCGCTTTTGCCTACGTTTTATGGACGACTCAGGCTATCTAATTAATTGTGCAATCCGTTTCCGAACATCTCTAACCGTATTGCTATTATATTTTATAAAATTTTGCATTCATTTTACATGTGTTTAGGGCTACATTATAATAATAGAGTTTTATCTTAAGTAAAACTGTGGCTTTATCCCAGAAAAGAACAATGGGTCCAGAGATGACATAGACAATGATCAAACGTTTCTAAATTGCAGTCAACAAACTTAATGACAACGCCAGAGGTGCTGATCATTCACCAGTGAGTGCCATGACAGAGCTCTCTTAAAATAATCGTATATACATTTTTAAAACTTTTAGTTCTTTTTTCTGATTAGTGAAAAATTGAGTTACATTTTAATAAAATAACGTTATCTTTGATATGGCTGGAAAATGTGGGAGAGGGCGCCAGGTGCTGAGCACTCACCAGTGAGTACTATTTTCAAAATGGTGGCTGGGAAAGAAAATTAATTGGGAAGCGCTCTTCAGCAACCACAAGACATGTTTTTATGCAAAATTTTTCAGCATTGGGGGAAGGTCAATCATGTCATATGCTGCAGTGATGTGTTAACCTGCTGTACTATTTGAATTGCACAACCAAAGCTGCCATTACAAAGGAATGATTGTTTATGTTTACAAATCCCAAAACATAAATTTTAAAAATCTTAGGAATGAGGAAGACAGTTAATCAGACAATTAAGAACAGACACCATATATCTATTTGCTCTCTTAAACAATAAACCAATTTTGCATTAGAATAGCTTGGGATTTAGTTTGTAGGATTGCTTCCATGGAGTTTTTAAGCAAAAATAAGGGTTACCAACAACCTAGTGAAGGCGCATGCAATAATGTTAATTCTTAATGCATAAAGCTACTTACTAATCAAATAAACTTATCAAAAGTATGTTGATGAATGAGCAATATAAGGCAAGGTTTCTTTATATTTCCCTTATTAATGTACAGATAATACAATAATATACAGCAGAAAACTTGATTTTATTTTCTTTGTACTGGTAACTAATTTTAGTTAATTATTCAAAATATAGGCTATTAAATTGTTAAGTTATTGAAATAGTTTGAGCTTAGATTGTCAAATTTAAAAAAAATGAGAATAAAAATCCCGAAAACCCACCTTTCACCTTTTGAAACCCTAAAAATCACGTTCCCATGGTACAATTATTGGTTCGCGAACTGATTTTTAAAATAGATGATGCCTTTTCTACCAAACTTTATCTACATCGGAGGCTTCTTTAAAAATTTATCATGTTAACAGACGCATGGTAAATATTAGCGGACACATCTTTTGCTTTATTTGTTAAGGGCAAAACAAAAAAGTAACACCGTCAATTCTTTATGTGACTAAGTTATTGCCACATTCCTTAAATGAAAATAAGAAAAGTGATATTTATTACCTGCTCGGCCTACTAACAACTAAATCTAGACTTAGTGCTGTCAAGAAGAAAACAACCGAATAACCTACTTCAACTACGGGCTTTCCATTACAAATTTTTCGTACAAAAGGCTAGCCTACATTTTTGCTAATGATATAGTATAGTAAGGTGTGTTTACAATAGAGGTTGACAACCAAAAGTTTTCAACTTTTACTGTTATATTCATGTGGCTAAAGTCAATAACTTTTGGTTGTCAACCTCTAGCGTAAACACACTTTTAGGCTCAATAGATTACTTAGGCTTTTGCACAATAAGTTATATTTGTAAAAAGAACAGGTAATGATTTTTGAAGTAAATGTGATGTCAAAGTATGCTTTGTTTTGGCAAGTGCAGCCTTAAAATAATTAATGTGGTCCTATAAAAAATTCAGTAAAATAATACTACAGTAGGTACTAACCTTATTTCCTTTTCATATAAGACAGTTTTTAATTCTACCAACATATATAAGTTTTTTCCAATTTTACTTAAGAAACTTTGCTCAATCTGGCTGGCCTATTTCAGACATTCTTTATATCTTTTCATCATACCATTGCGATAAACGTTGTTTTCGGAACGGTCAGCTGTGATCAAAACTAGTTGATTCCCGGTGGGTTGGATAAACGTGTTGGTAAACAAAGTTTTCGGGACTAGACTGCGAAACAGTGGTTTTCGGGACACTAAACAAGTTAATTTATTTTTATTTTTAATAACAGCTGTAAATAGTTCAAATATAAGATAAACAAATAACAACGTAAGAGGGGGTATATAGGTTAAAATTTAAGAATTTTATTTTTGTTCACATTTAGGTTAAAATTTATTAATTTTTATCCAAACTGTAAATTTATTAAAGGTGGTATGATGAAAAGTACTGTTCGTAACTCGTCCGAAAGTGGTATATCGGTGTTCGATCAAATTCAAGTTCTCGGCTTCGCCTCGTACTTGAAACTCGATCTTGCACCGATAACGACCACTTTCCGGACTAATGACGAAATAAACTATTGTGGGCTGGGCCAACAAAAAAGTGCTGTAAAAATAAGACATCACAAATAAGAGGCTGAATACTACAGTAACAGTTAAGTTATACCTTATCCATTTAATGACCAAACACATTGTTTATCTAAGTTTAGTAAAGCGCTGATGAGGGATGTAGATTTAGACCTACATTTCATTTTTTTAAATACAAATCTTGTAACTTTTATTCATCTTTTAAATTGGATATGTCTACTGAGTTTTATGTTTGTATTCCAGACGCATGCTTGAGAACACTTTGGATCCACTACAAAGGATAAGTTATCATTCTTATTCCTGCAAGTGTTGGCGACTAATACAAGCCAAATTCAGTGAAGGGATGAAACGGTATGTTTTACTTAATGTATTTTAGGTTCTCAGTTACCTAAATAACTACTTATTTAAATTTGTATTTCCAAATACAATATTCTACCTATGCTTTAAAGTGCCTTTCATATAATTTAGTGTTAAGCATATAAATCTATATGTACAACTGGAACGCTCACACCGTTATCAGACCCCGCCACCTTATGAAAGAGGACAGGCAAGAATGACCAAATTACTGATACTGGCAGTGCGAACACTGTCATTCACATGCTGGTTTCTCGCACACACAATAAATAAATTGAGCCGTATTTATCCTTAATTTGCATTAACTGCTGATTCTGACGGTATAAAAATATTTGTTAGTCCCAAGTTATATTAAATATTACAAAATTACAAAAATAATAAAACAAATACTTTTGAAAACGTTAGATGAAAAAGTTTCTAAGCAAGAAATTTTTTTTTTAATTTTTGGGCTAAGAACGAACTTCTAGCGGCAAAGTTTCAGATTGTAAGTTGATCTAAAAAGTTTACATTTAACATTTTTGTCGTAATAATTTTTAGTTTGTCTAATAATTGAGCACAAAGCAGTACGGTAGTCAATTGTTTTCCTCTTGCTGCTGCACTAAAGGCTATGCAACACCGTGTTATGCCACTGCATTGCTAAATAACTGTTTAGGCGGGTGCTTTAATCGTTGTCTACCATGTTTATTTATAACATAAATAGCTAAATTAAATAATTTGTACTGAGAATATGTAAAAACCCTCCACATTGCAAGAACGGGTTTCTAAATAGGTTTATATATCATTCCGGACATTGAAAATGAAGACGCAATTCTCTGAAATCCTCAGCGACCCGCCACGCACAAGTTTACACATTTTCTTCATTTTACTGTTCACTTTGTCAAGAAATGTTGAATTTAAAGATTAAAGTCCATTTCATTATCTACAATTTTGAAGCTTGCAAGTTTTTTCCTAACCAACAAATAAAAAAAGTTTACGCTTAGTAATTTTTTACTGTCTTAGTTGTGTATTGATGTACGTTTTTTGATCATGGGGTTTTCTAATCTATACTTATTTAATACGCTAAGGGTTTTTTTGTCTTGAGAACTCCTCCTACAATTTTTAACCGATTTTCATGTTTTTGGTGTCGTTGGATAGGGCTTGGTCTGTAGTTGTTTCCGCCAAAAACTGATGAGAATCGGACTGAAAATACATGCGCTAACCACCTTTGAAATCTCAAAATTTCCCATTTAAATAACATTGGGATTGAATAAAGCATTTTATGTTAATAAATCAGCTGTAAATACGTGTAGTTTTGGCGATTCACAATATTGGATTGGTTGTATATCATTGATTTAGAGCTAAAAGTAACATTTGTATTGTATTAAAATAAATTGCTCGATTTCGAGCAATACGTATACACTTGAGTCCGGCTAATCCGAACTAATTGGGACCGAACGCTGTTCGGATCAGCTAATTGTTCGGATTATCCGAAATAATTCAATAAGGGAGAATGAAGCAATTTAAACGGGTTTACGTGTTGTAATATTAGCGAATAATACACAAAAACCAATTTAAACAGTGCTTTTACCCTTATTTATTCAAAACCAACAATTGCACAGCCCATAGCAGACGGCACAATGGCCCAATGCACGTAATTTTAGGATGTGATCACAGAGCGGCCAAGCAGCGTGTGCTGCCTGTATGCATGGCGTGAAGATACTGTTCGTCGTGTTCGCTCGCGCCCAGGGTTGCCAATCACCTTTCATCAACTTACCCTAGATCCTTGACAAAATTACCCTCAAATACCCTCAAAAACACCAAAATATCGGAAAATCAATAATTTTACCAACAATCTAAGTTGTTAGTGTACAAGATTGATTAATAAAAGTGTATCAGCTGTTCAATTGGTATTTGTTGTTCAAGTAAAATCAATCACTCTTGTATTAAATCTACTTTTTATTTTGACCCATTCCCAAAAAATTCACACATTTTAGTCAAACTTGACAGTTTTAGTAAAATTATCCTTCAATCCTAAAAAATCATTACCCTCGAAAGTCCAAAATACCTTCTAAAAGGGTAATTACCCTCGAATTGGCAACGCTGCTCGCGCCTAGCGCCACGGACTGTATCCACTGCCAGCAGAGACTGTACTGTCACGCCCGCAGATGTGATGTTTATAAGAAAATGGCGGAACTACGCGGCAAAAAACTGACTGACTAAACTTCAACAAAAGACGATGTTGGACTTTATGGTCAATAACAAATAAATTAATGTTACTTTTTATGTGTTACTGCATTAATCTACTACGTGTGCAATACGTTTTACAGGGTATACTGTATTTTTTTGTTGTTTACATTCTTTTGTTTACGTTGTGTAAATTTAGTCAAAACACAATAAACTAAATATTTGTACAGTATATTCCTCAATGGAATATTTCGTTTTCATTTCTTTACCACAATTCTTATCTTTTCCATCAAAAATTCTATTTTTATTACGTAAATTATATTTTTACATTAATGAAAATGTTTTGCAAAATGCGTCCGGAGCTTGTTCGGATTAGGCGGACGTTCGGATTACCCGTGTTCGGACTAGCGGGACTCAAGTGTACTAGTATTAATCTAATTGGCTCAAGATGAATTGAGTTTTTGGTCGAATTTCGACCAGTGGGCGCTCCCTAGTTAAATGTAATGGCTAAGATATTTACGCTCTTATAATCAGCCAGCATTTGGCTTTAAAACCATATAAGTTTTAATAAATTTATAAATTTAGCATCCGTAGAGAAGCGTGTAGGTAAGTAGCCTAAGCGCGCACACAAAAGCTTTAGATGCTCATTTTCCGTTTTTGTCTGCCCTTTAAAACACAGCTAGCAGTTTTTGGTTCGAGTTTTGCCTTGTATGAGCGTTCCTGGTGTATACAGTATAGAGTTGTATAATGTTAGATCATTAAGGTAGGTTTACACGTGAGAGTTTTTCACTCTCGGAGAGTTTCGTACTCTCAGCAGGTACTCGCAGAGGTGTTTACACAACCAGCGAATTTTCCAAGATTGTTAATCCCAGACAGTTTTCTGCGAGTACTATCAACAGCTGTCTGAGATTTTTATGACAGTAACTAACTACACTCCGAGAGTGAAAAACTCTCACGTGTAAACCTACCCTCACTTCCAGTGCAGTCTTCTTAACTGTGTAATGCTACACTTTAAATAACTAATGTACTTGTTGCAATTCAATTTAACTATGAAATGTCATTGCTAAAAATGTTACATTTGGTTCTAAATCAATTATACCGGACCAATCCAATATTGTGATTACCAATAATCACCCAAAATTCATGTATTTACAGCTTTACATTAACAGATGCTTAAAACGCTCAATCCAATCCCAATATTATTCTAGTGGGAAATTTTCCAATTTAAATGATGAATAGCCTAGCTCTCTTATTTTAAGTCCGATCTTCATTATTTTTTGGCAGAAACAACTACAGACCAAGCACTACTCAACGACACCAAAAACTTGAAAATTGATCAAGAATTGTAGGAGTGGTCCAATTACAAAAAAATTCCCTTAGGGTATTAAATAATTACAAGAGATCGCCTTCTGATCGAAATTCGATCAAAATTTCAGTTGTTCTGGACCTGGACCCAAGAAGCTTAAAAACATTTTAGAACTAAAACATATCTGTTCTTCCTAATTTTCTAGCAGTTGTTTTTAAAACAGCTGTCCAATGATTCATTCAATTCTCCTTTCTCCATAAGATTAACATTGGAACTTTGAAAGCCTCTGGGGCGTAGCACTGGAATCCGATGTGAATTAGAATGTGGTTCTGCTCATCTACAGGACTATACCTTTCTAATGGTATGCGCAGATTTATCCTATGATGTACACGAGCTGAGAAAAAAGGAGGAAATGAAACATGCTTGCGTATTAATATATAGATAGATTTTACATTATTTAAGAATAAAAAACTGCAATACCATATTTACATTGTGAATTTAAACTTAATAAAATAGTATGAAGGTAGATGACTGATGTGAACAATTTTGTTTCAAGTTACAAATTAATACAGCACTGGTAACACAAAATGTACTCTTTTATGATGATTATTATGATGGATTTAACTTCTAATTAACATATTATTATATATTTTTCTTTCACGTCCGCCTAATTCTTTAAACCTCCTTATATATTTATTAAGACATTAGGCATACTTAGATAAAATACTATAATAGCATTCTGTATTTATTATTCTGTATTAAGTACATATGGTAATTTTTCAAAAGAATGATATTTTAATTTTTTTTATTGCATAAGCAACTTTAGCTTGTGCGAAATGACATTTCAATATTGTTGCGCACATTGGTGGGTTTTATTACGGTAACACTGCAAAAAGTATCTATGTTGAACACCTTGTGAGTTCTGATTCCCAATAGGCAGCTATGTCTGTTAAGAGTTCAGAATGAATTTCCACCCTCAGTCGCGACACAGGCCTGCCATACTATGTACTGTACTTAGCCAGTTTCACGCTAGGGTGGTTAAGTTCATCATTTTATTGCGCAATTTGTAGGGAATACTTTAAGGGTAATTTATAGCAAAGAAAACACATATACAATGACTCGCCAAATAAACCATAACTGCGGAGCGGCAGAGGGATGTTCTGATTAACAAAAATCGGAGTTTACAGTAAAGTGTCAATTATCCAAGCAATTGTTACCAGGGATGGTTCAGATAACCAAATTGTTTGGATATTAAACACAAAAATCTTTTACGATTTATAACCACCGGAAAGTTGTAAATAGAATACAGTAGAAGCTCTCTTAACTGACCTCTACGGGACCGGACTACGGTCGGATAACTAAAAAGGTCGGTTAAACTGAGTAATACCGGAAATATTTATTAATAGTAGTTTATTCAACAATTCTTTTATGAGGGCCTTTTAGCCACGAGTGTTTTAAATATCTCATGAGTGGCTTAAAGGCAAAATTCTGTTGCCTACTTTATCTGCGACAAAATTTCTGTAGTAAAAATGTTAAAAATTTGGAGGTTATGGATGGTCATCAATCCAAAATAAAACGTAGCCACACGGATGTGGCTTGACCAAATCATCGTTCTCACTCACAAATGATCACACTATTTTGAGTTAAGATGCTTAAAGCAACCACAATTGAATCATAATAAAACAATTAGCTTATATGCGAATTGTGTAATTTTTTATTAAAACACTAGCTTACAAATTTTGTTAAATGCTGAGCTTATATTAATCTAGAACTTGTATTTTAATTTGAAACCTGTACCTTGAAGACCCCATTAAGCAACGTGTCTAATTTAGTAAGGTAATTCTTTATGATTTTACTTGTAATATCATTATTGGTTATTTGTTGGAAATATAGGCTACTTGCTCTATGTTTGTATTTTCAAAGTTTTTATTTTGAAGTATGGACCATTGAATAGTATGTCATTCTGGGGTTAGAGTAACTGACATTCGGATAATCGAATCTTTACTGTATTTTTAGCTTTCCAGACGCCAGGGCAATATTGAAAACCAATTAAGCCTGCCAAAGTAGTATTAGGCCCTATTCAAATGCATAATACATATATCTTTATTGAATGTCATTGACATCACATTTAATCACATTCGCGCATTTTGTGACATAGAATCAATTATGACATACTAAATATATGCTGGCAAAATACCAGGTGTCCGTTCCAAGTACAGTAGACTCCCTCTTAACCGGCCAACTCGGGACCAGGCCTCGGGCAAATAATGATTTGGTGGGTTAAACCGATGTACATTTAAAAATGCCAACCTACAATTTCATATGGCTTAAATACAATTATGGCTTGAAAGAAAAACAACTCTATAAATATATAACTCTATATAATTTATAGCTAACATCCAACACTCATGAAATCTGTGAACTATAATAAACTAAAATCTGGGTAGCAGGTCCAAACACATTCACTTCCGGTGGCATACACTTCCATCCAGAACAGTAGGCCTACATTTTAGGTGGCTTGAAAAATATCATGATATTATGTTGAATTGAATAATACAGTTGATAAAAAACAAAGTTTCTTGCGAAACATGGCCGGTTAAAGCAATGTTGAGGTAAAAATGGCTAGTTAAATAGATGTTTTTTTTGTGCCCGGGTAGGCCGGTTAAAGCGGACCCGGGTTAAAAGGTGGCTGGTTGAGAGGGAGACTACTGTAGGCCTATATAATCCATGAAAACAAACAATGGTAGGCTAGGGTAAAGTTTTATTTTGTGTTTTAACAAGTGACTTCTTAAGTTTTTACAACTATGTACACCTCTATATGGTTGCTTCAATTTACTCTTAAATCTTCTTGGTAAGTTTTAGTTTGTTCCAGGTTTAGTTAAAATTTTCTAAGTGGCGCACACTCAAAAAAAATTCACAAAAATGTGACCTCTTGATACATTTTACATTAAGTGCACGTCTTAAAAATGTTCACATGAAAAGTCTATCTTTGGGCAAGTGCGTTTCGTAGATCCATAGGACATAGTCACTTGTCTTGCCATTCCTGATTTTGTTTTTTGCACTTGTTTTTGTACTTCATTATGAGTAAACTGCATTGTTGTAAATCAGCAGAGTTTGAGTGTCAAGAATGGAAAAAAACCTAGATTTGTTTAAAATCCTAGTGTTGGAACACGGCGTTGGACTTGCTGTGTTCCCCATTTTTTTTACGGAAGGAAAAGGAAATTAGGTCGAAGCTGCAGAAGGACGAAGAATTGGTTAGTTGTCGATAGGGTTAAGAGAGCAGTGGCCGAAAGGAATAGTGTTGATTTTGTCATCCATAATGTGTCTTTGAAAAGAGTTTTATAATGTCTAAAGATTGATGAATATTCATTTTTAGGGAGAACGAGGCGACCCAGAGAACAAACCACATGAATAAAAAACACCAATGAAGTAAGAAAAGAATTAAATTGTTAGTGTTGCATATTGTGTAGATGATACTTATATTAATTGTAAATAATACATGTTGATGTCTAATGTTATATGTCTTTCTCTTTTACAACTTCCTAATCCCTTTATTTTATTAATTTTATAATTATTATTACTTTCCATATAAAAAAGTTATGGTCTGGTACCAAGGGGTCTACTATAAATCAAGTTTTTATATAGGATAGTTTGGGTGTTTAAGGTTTCATTAATACTGGTGGTAGGCATAATTCATTCAACACCTTGTACAACAAATTTGTTGGGGCCAAGCATGAATTTCAAAGTACAAGTATGCAATTCCTAAGAATAACTTTGACTGATCTGTTATACATAGGCTGTCTTGGTATGGTAATTCTGTATATGTTAATTGTAATAAAATGGGCCCTAATCAAGTGTGATTTTACTATCTACCAATAAAGTATGCATTGACGCCCAGAAAAACAAATATAGGTACCTAAAAGGCAATCCACTCTAAAACATTTCACAAAAGCATTTTTGAAAAGCAGTAGGCCTATTGTTATTTCTGTCCTGTATTGTTAATAAGTTAAAGCACAAAAGTTGTGACTGGTTATTAATCTTTATTTATGGAAATAAATTCTCTTATTTGAATAATTTTGCTAATGATTCATATAGAAATAATCTTTTGAGGTTTTCTATTTCTAAGCTTAAGCCATGGGTAAAAATTTCCATTGAACTCCACACGAAAGTAGCCAAGAGAAAATTAATAGAAAAACAGTTCACTTACTGTACAAAGGGGTGTCATATTTATTGGGATTTTTTATTTATTAATAACACTTTATTCAATGCTATTACTGTTGTGAATCAACATAACCTTTATCTGAAAGTATTCCTTTCGTTATCCTTTGAGTGCTGAAAAATATTATTTAACTTTTGAAAAGTGCTGGGGAATAATTCATATAACTTAAGAAAATGATATAAAAATTCAATAAAAAAATTTGTTATCCAAAAGTGCTAGACAACGATATTTTGTATCTTGATCGTAAGGAGAATCTTATGAAATCATCGGTGTTTCAAAATAGCAATTGAGTCAACTGATATTCCCGTTTAAGTCCACCATATTGATATCGACGGTATGAAAAAATATCGTTGCTTCGCACTTTTTGGATGAA
Organism: Neoaliturus tenellus; assembly: GCA_030545055.2. Classification (NCBI taxonomy): domain Eukaryota; kingdom Metazoa; phylum Arthropoda; class Insecta; order Hemiptera; family Cicadellidae; genus Neoaliturus; species Neoaliturus tenellus. The sequence goes on from CM061531.1 coordinate 256,016,861, forward strand.
AGGAGAGGCATGATTTATCGTTCGTTGCTTAGCATTTCCGCGGAAAAAGACGATCAACGATATATTGTTCTATAGCTCTCAAAACGGTTAAGAGATTTTTTTACTTGTGATAAGGGAAAATATTCCCTTAAGAGAGTCTGATACCTGTGAAGTGAGGTTTATTCCACGAAATATTTATTCAGGCATAATTACAGGATGGTTTTGGTAAGTTTTTTACTTGGAGACCAATTTAGGCCCACGCTATTATGGCGCTATCCTGAGGTCTTTCATCTATACTCGGGACCACATCAGTTTGTTAATTTTGGAATGTCAAAACACTTCACAAATTACTTTAATAATAATACACTTTGATCATTTTTTTTATGTTAACTTCATTAAATGGAAAGTAAAGAAGTAAGAATTTTGAAATAAATGAACTAAAACACACCTATGACAAAATCTAAGATAGAACGTAAAAAAACTACCAGCTTAACGGTCCAAATAAAAAAAATGAGAAATACCGATAAAAATTGACTAGGCCTATATGCCAGTAAATTAACAAAAATAGACTTCTCACAGCATATGCATGTTTGAAATCAATTTTCAGTGGCGCGATATTCCGCAGCGAACAAGAAGTACAAGTGGCATATGATAGGTAAATCGGTAAGTTACTACCATTATTTTAAACCACGGATGACACATTTGAAAATTTTGGGTTATGTTTACGATGCATAGCTTTGAATCCAACTGAATAGTTACAGCATTGATTGGTTGCATCTCCTCTGTCACAGCATACCTTCAAAATTTTGGTATCAAACAAAATACATTGAATGAAAAGTCTGTTAGAATGCTGTATAGTCAATAGTATAAAACATATTAACTTACAAAAACAAAAGCAGCCCCTATTATAATTTTGCTATCTCATTATTTTACATAAAAACCTCAACATTAAAATCTTATATTAGGTTTAGAGGTTTATTTTGCTTGGATTTTAGCAATTTTTTCAATGTATTAATGGGTAAAAATATTTGGTGTTACATAAAAGTTAATGTAAACTTCCTTAAATTGTATGCCTTTATAGTTTTTAATAAATTAAATCTACCTATCTAAAAGTGTAATAACTGTGGGCATTGTCATGTAATTTAATTTAATAATCCACTAAAATTTACACTTGACACAATACATATTGGACTATTACCATAACAAATCACTACACAAGACTTCCTGACACTTATACTAAACAATATTTCTCAATTCTTCAGCCATAAAACGCATTTATCTTCAGAGTTTCAGTGTGATGGAATTTGTGGACAGAATTTTTAAGTGCATTAACCAAGGTAAATTACAGGCTTTGTGTTCAACTGTCTGGCCCATACCTTAATAAATAATATAACCACTGCTGATTTTTAATTTGATCCTGTTATTTATCAAACAGGTTAAAAGGTTTAATTAAAAACAAACATGATAATGCAGCGATAAATATTTATTGAACATACCGTACTTAATAACATGTTAGATATAAGTTATTATGTACATGAATATTTTAAGCAGGTTATTATTTAAATTAATTTTAAAAGTTTTATACTTATATATAGAAAATTTATAACTATATGTATTTTAAAATCAAAGTATAAAACAACGCAGGTACGGTAACTAAAATAACGTAGAAATAAAAGTAAGATGTTTGCAGGTCATGTGTCACCCCTTTTCCAAATCCTGAAAAAAAACAACACCAATGTAAGTTAATCATCATTATGATGAGAAATAATACAACAAGGAGAAATGATAACTTGCAACAATTCATTACCTCTAAGACAATGCGGGCACATAAAAATGCTATAGTGACACATTATGCCCATCACCGTATTCACCTTGGCAATCTTTAGGAACACTAGAGGCCGGCTACAGGAAAAAAGGAATGCAAGATCATGATGAGGTGTACCTTTGTTACTGACAAATAGCAGCAGATTCAGCCCAGTTACCAAAGTCGGCTGAGTCCAGTTTTAAACATTATAAGCCTTGTAACTTCACTCAGGATCAAACCAACAACCTTCAGATTGAAAGTTGGGCTCGATAACCACTCAGCTACCAAGTCAGTTAGTAAACAGTGTAGTAAAAATTTTAATTTTTATGGAGTCTGAAAAAAAATTACAAAGCTGTTATAAATTGTAAACTTATAAGTTACCTAGGAATAAAAATTATATTGCATTTAACACTAAAGCAAGCATACTCCTTAAAAAAACAAAAACAAATGAGGAGGAAAATTGAGGTTTACTGTCAGTCAAAATGTCATAGGCCTACCCCTCTTACAACTTAATTTTTTAACCGAATCATTTTATTTGAGGGGTTTGATCATTTACGGAGGGGTTTTCTGCAAATATGTTCATTTTGAGTTATTGCCACCAGCCAGTTGGTATCAACAATCACATAAGAGCAATAGATGGAGTACGTCAGGCACGAGCTGAAACATGAATATTTTTCACAGGCCTACGGTAATATGCCGGCTGGTGTCCGTGACTCACAGTTGAGGCGAGGGATAAAACTATGTTAGATTGTTTATTTTTGCTGTTGATTCAGAACGGACAACATATTACAATCCGTCTCACTTCACTGATTAATTTCATACAAAATTTTAAATAATTCGGACCACATCTTAATTGTTTAATCAAACAAGAATAAGCGATGGCCAAATCATGAAAGATTTAATATTGTTGTAGAAGTAACTTCTAAAAAAAATATAGCAAAAGTGTAATAATTAATACCCAAAGTAAATATCTTCCACAAAAAAGGCATCGTCTCATAAAAACAATGATTTTTATGGACAGTAAAATGTCCCAGCTTGTATTACAAGATTTTCATTGTATGTTAATTCAGTAAGTTCAATACTAAAACAAGTTTCAAAATAATTCATCGTAATATTTTATGTTTGTATTAATATATCTTATACTCATCAGTTATAACCCTACTTTTTAATCAGCTTATACTTATAGTGCTTGCAACCGTGAAAAACTTTTCAAAATTGTGATATACTCTATATGGCTATTTTTGATCTAAAAGATCCAACTAGGCATTTGAATATTCTTTATAATGGAAGTAATTACTTCAGTGAAATTGCTTTATTATATGAATTTAAACATAATATAGCAAAAATGCAAATCCAAGTAGGCCTATTTTTTACATTTTGTGTATACGGTATTTCAAGTTTCCTTCATTATAAAAGCTATTTATACTCGTTCTGAGTGCAATCAGTTAACTTATGTACTATAACACAACCAGTAACATCTAACAATATTTAATAATTATGCATAAAACTGTCAAATGATAGCCGTGAATGAGCATATTATTTAGAAACCTTACCGTATTTAGGTACAGTACAACCTCGATAGTTCGACACTCCTGATAGTTCGACATGGTCCCATGACAACTTAACATGTTAATAATGACCGATAGTGTCCATGTTGGAGTGTGACAAAAGAGAAAATGTAAACAAATTGGCGAATAATTTGAATTTTATTTAGGTTAAAGTTCAATTAGGTTATGGTTTCACTAAAAATTTAGGTGTTTCCTAAACTCAAATTATGATTTTTGTACTCCCAGAGTTAAATTTCTCAATATACTCCCTATAGTTTGACATTTCGATAGTTCGACTCTCTCTAAGTCCACAAAGTGTCGAACTATCGAGGTTCTAGTGTATTTAGTTTCCAATTACCTAATAAAGAAGTTAATCTAATCATATAATTATTCAAATTCTTATTCCCCAATGAAGATCTCTATGTTCCTAGTGGAAACCAATTAGATTGTAGCTGAAATGATGTCACATTCAACCTCCTAGCACCAGGACCGCCGAGAGAATTTTTTGGCCCAGGGCAGAGTTGGTAATTAGCCATTTAGGTGCTACCTCTTAAAAATTTAATTTTTCTGTTCCAAACTGTCCAAAGTTACGCCCTAAATTTAAAAATGATAGTTTTTTTCCACGGAAAAAGTCGGAAAATGCAGGAAAATCTGAAAAACCGGAAAAACATTTTTCAAGTAAAATGGGTTAAGTGGGTATTCAAAATGACGGGGAAACCGAGCTGACTCAAATGTTCAAGAATTATCAAATCCGTCCATAAATAACAAAGTTGTGTGTGAAACTGGATAGTGACCGTTTTATTCAAAAAATATGTCAAAAAGGGTACTCAAATTAACCGGTATGTTTTAAAAGCTGATTACAAATATGTAAAACTTATTTCGATCCAATTTGAAATAAACGGGAATTGCAAGAAAAGCGTTGGAAAAGCCATCAGATGAACTATTTTTTACTATGTCATGGCGTTACTCAAATGACGCGGAATTTCATGTAGAATACGAATATGGCATATTACTTGAATATGAAAATTTAGTAGTAAATAAAGGTAAAAAACATTTATTGAAATCAAATCAAACCACGCTGTAAGTCATATTCTTAAATGAAGTACTAACTGTGTTAAAAGTGGTTGTTATTGATGTAGCCTACAGTCTTAGTTAGTATACAAAACTGGTATCTAAAAACTTGTATTTACCTAAACTAACCAAGGCCTAACGATCATGTGAGTCATATTGAGCAAAATTTTATGTAAAGTAAGAATATATATCAAATTATGGAATAAACCATACCAAAAGACAGTTTTATTTTATTTACTGTATCTCTTGTATCTTTTATACTTGGAACAACAAACAGACATGACAATATTTTTTTAATTGAGGCCGTGAAGGACCGGTTGCAAAATATTTTGGTTGAGGTGGTATAGCTGCCAAATGGTATAGCGCATGTGGCGGCGTGGCGCTGCGGAGTCTGTTCACTGACACAGAGCTTCAAACCTCATACAGGCTGATCAGTACTAGGGTCATGGGCTATAGGCCTACTTTGTTAGATTTTGATAGGTCTTGAGAAATATATGGTGGTACATAGCCTATGCAGAGGTAAAATTTTACTTCTGTAAGTAGGGAGAAAAACCCCCTGAAGATGAGGCCCTTTATCTATTGCGGCCCAGAGCAATCTGCTCAATCTGCCCCCCCCCCTCTCGGCGGCCCTGCCTAGCACTAACAAAGGGCCTTCTTCTCTCTTAAAGAAAAAGAGATTGGAAACTCATCTGACTTTTAAAGTAGCCAATTCAGACGACAAAGAGATCATAATCAATGATTAAATGTGACTGTGTTGGTATTTGGTATACAGTGTCGGTATTTGGGGCATTTACCTTTACAAAACAATAAATACCTTACCAAACAATGAAATATATAAATACCTTCTGAAAAAAGAAACGGCAATGATCCATGAAGACCTCAGAAGGCAATCACGAAGATGAAAAGTAGAAGAAAGTACAAAGATGCTGGTATTGACTTCCTCGCATGGCTCGGCTGAAGAGGTGGCCAAGATGCTAGCTTGAGCCAAACCCTGAATAAACAAATCAATATAATGTAGTCTACTAATTGTTACCTATTATAACAACTAACAACAAAATTTATTTGTTAATTCTTCTGCAGGAGAAATGGAGAGAGAATATTAAAACATATTAGGACAACAACTTGATAAATTAATTTATCTTTACCTAAGAGATTAAGGTCTGAATGCTGATCTTAAGGTAAAGCTCACTGTGAAATGTTTTAATCTGAGTTCAAACTCAGAATGAAAGCGTCTGAGAAAAAAGTCAGACTTGTTCTATACAAGAAGGCTACAGCTTATGTTGCCACAATAAGGCACAAGTTTCATCGTTGTCGCTGTGCTAACATTTATCTGTTCTAGTCATACTAAGAGATTTATAGCGTATTATCATTTGAGTAGCCTATTATAGAGTTGCAGAAGTTTTGTCAATTAGAATATAAATTTATATTAGAATATTAATTTTAAACATCCAAAATATTAGTAATAAATTTTTACAACGGATAAAAGTTGTATTAGCTATATCGAACCAACTTAGCAGCTTGCGGTACATATCCCAGAACTCATACTTTTTCTCAGTGGAAGTTATCCTGTACTTTGATTTTAATTTTATAATTCTGACTTTTTCTTGCAGGTAAAAGAAAACATCGTTTATCTACTTTTGTGTAGGCCTATTCAACTTCATTGTAGTTTTGCCTGCATGAACAATCATTGTTGACAAAGTCAACCAATAAAAAGCTATGCTGCATTGTTAGCTAAAAATGTTCATATTGACTTTTGGTAGGCCTGGCTAAAAACAATCAAAATAAATTTGGTAGGCCTAGTTTTTATTAAATATTTGCCTTTTATTGGATAGTTAACACAACTAGAATAGTTTTGTTGGCTCTGTGAGGTTAGGTTATCCTATTATTTGATTTTTAACAACATGTAACAAATGCATACTCTCAATGACGATGATAAAATATAAGCTAAAACTAGGCCATTAACCACTGATCGCTAAAATACAAAGCACATTAATTTTAAGTTAATTAGTGGAATGAATTGAACAAACAAATGTAGACTTATTTATTTTATCGATTGATTCAATTGTTTATATTTTGGTTATGTTTGATATGAATTACCATAAAAAAATCTAATCATTTAATATCAGAAACCATATCTTTAGTTATGACTTCTGAAATGTAATATTTTAACAACACTACTAATCTGTAATCTGTGTAACACTAGTAATCTGTAGGCTTGTAAATACGTACCAGACTAATTTAAGATTAATAAATTAATTTAACTCAATTTCAACAATAATCACAGTCAACCTATAGTTAATTTATGCTTGTGCTAAAAGTAGGTAATACAACAATATGACATACTAACCTTTATCAAGACATTCAGCTTATTGTTGACAAACGAATCCAATATGGGCTGCTCTACTGATTCAGAGAGAAATTGAGATGAGCACTGGCTGCAGATTTTTCATGAGTTTTGTGATTAGTATTTGATGCCTCCGCGGAGGCAAAAATTCATTTTGGAGGCAAAAATTCCTTCTGGAGGCATAAAATGATAATTGACCAGTCAAACGGAGGTTTGGCTTAATGAATGACCAATCTATATATATATATAATGTACAGCTATATATATATATATATATATATATATAATATATATATATATATAATATACAGCTAATAACCGACACCCATGAAATCCACAGCTAAACTAATAATAATTTGTTTCTTTAATGTAGATAGGAGGTCTAAACAGAAATAATTTTAATGCTTATTCAAAACCGTACCTGGAAGACCAAAAATTCTGTGAATAAACTTTGATTCGGTGTCACTGTTAACAAGTTTATGTGATGTAATCTACTCGTATATATACAGATTGCTCGGTGTATCTGTGGTCATGGCTTTCGAGAAAAAGAGGGTGGACGAGTGACGGGGGTGGGGTTACTTTTCTTAAAACATGGGTCTGTTGCAACTATGTACAGATTTTAATATAAAAATAAAACACTCATGATTAATTTAATACTTTTCATAATTAAAATTTGTTTAATTTTGTTCAT
>CM061531.1:256024396-256067380 GCA_030545055.2 Neoaliturus tenellus
TTCTATGCCTTTATAGACTACAAAGCTTCTCAGAAATCAGTTTTATTAATGAATTGCCAAACGTCTTGCAAAATTTAAAAAATAATACTATTTATGTAGGTGATATAAATATTAATTTGAACCCAGTTGACAGTAATACGAGTGTCCAAAATTATATTAGTTTATTAAGTAATAACGGGTTTACTTCTCTCATAAATAGCCCAACACGAATTACTGAATTAACAAAGTCAACCATTGATCACATTTTCGTTCGCCATCCTCGAATAGATTATTTCAAAAGTGTAATTTTTGACATTGGTCTTACCGACCATTGTTTAATAGGCTTAAATTTTAATTATATTTCGAAGTATAAAAAAAATAATGGTGACTTGAATAAGCAAGTAACCGAGAAAGTTGTATTTGATTATAGCCTAGCTGCTGAAAAGCTGAAATTAGTAGACTGGAGTATTTGTTTGTCAACGAATGATGTGATCAGTTGTTATGATTTGTTCCACTCAATTTTAACTAAAGCTATGGATAGTTGTAAAATAGTTAATAAGCACAATAAGTTAGCTAAAGCTAAGATGTTAAGTCCTTGGTTGAATTTACCATTACTTTCAAGAATTGAGAGGCGGAAAAAATTATTTATAATTTACAGAAAACGTCCCTATGACCGGGCTTTTAAATCGTATTTTCATTCATTCTGTGATAAATTGAAGAACGATATCGACACAGCAAAAAATGTCTTCTTATCCAATAAGATAAAAAATTGCAATGGTGATTCCGCTCAATACTGGAAAGTTATAAATAGCTTAATAGGTTCAACATCAGGAAAGAGTATTGATAAGATTGAGTTAATCAATGGACAAGTTATTACCAGCCCCAAGCAGGTTGCCGATGCGATAAATTCTTATCTTATCTCTGTCCAAAGTCAATGCGTCCCGAGTCAAAGAGTCCTTCTGCTACTCCACCGCCCGCGTATGCACTATCAATTTCGCCCTCAATCTATGTTTGTAGAACCTGTCGATACTAATGAAGTTGTGAGTACAATTAAAAATTTAAAAAACAAAAAATCTACAGGTTTTGACAACATTTCCGTTGATTTTGTGAAAAAAGTAGCTGTAATTATTGCCCCAGTTTTGGTGCATGTAATAAATTTGAGTTTTATGAATGGCATATTTCCTGACCAACTTAAGACAAGTACTGTTGTCCCTATATTTAAAAAGGCCCAATCTATAAAAATTGATAATATAAGACCAATTAGTCTATTATCGGTCTTCTCCAAAATTATCGAAAAAATTATGAGGAAAAGATTGATTAAATATCTAGACAATATAAATTTCTTTAGTCGTTTTCAGTTTGGTTTTAGACAAGGATTGGGAACGGAGGATGCTCTTTTATCAGTTACTGATAAGATTTATAGTAACTTCAATACTAACAAAAAAACTACTGGTTTATTTATCGATTTTAAAACTGCATTCGATCTAGTTGATCACAACATATTACTGTCTAAGTTGGAAGCTGCTGGAATTAGGGGGACTGCGCTATCCTGGTTTAAAAGTTTTCTTAGTAATAGAGTTCAAAAAGTTAAAATTGCAGATTATCTCAGTGAACCACTCACTGTGGAGGCGGGAGTGCCCCAGGGATCGGTGTTATCAGCGACTTTATTCCTTGTGTTTATAAACGACCTGCTTGAAATACCGTTCCATGGGAGTGCAAACGCTTTCGCGGATGACATAGCTTTTTTTTATTCTGAGAGGACCGTTAATGAGATTTGGGTAAAAATAAATGAAGACCTGGAAGTTCTAAATGTATGGTGTCATATTAATAAAATGAAAATCAATGTGAAAAAAACAAAATATGTAAATTTTAGTTTAATTAATACTTTTGAGTTTCCTGAAGATTTATTATTTCATGATTTGTATTGTTTAAAGATAGACTGCAAGTGTGAGGAAATTGGAAAAACCAAAGCGTTCAAGTATTTAGGCCTTACGTTGGATGAAAATTTAAATTGGCATGATCACATTGTAACTATACATAAAAAAATTAAATCATCGATTAGAATTTATTATTATCTCAAGAATTTTTGTGACCCTAGCCTTTTAAGAGTATTGTATTTCGCCCTGATTGATTCGAGGCTGCAGTATGGCATTCAGTGTTGGGGAGGTACTTTTAAGCATTATATTGAAAAACTTCGGGTATCCCAAAATCACATTATAAGGTTAATCCTTAACTGTCCCATGAGAGAGAGCTCATTTCCTTTATTCCGTCACTTAAGAATTCTACCAGTCCAACATTTATTTGTCTATAAAGTTCTGAAAATATTTTATATTAGAAGTGGTAATACAGGCAATGAAAATCTCTTATATCAAACTAGGAGGAATTCACAAAGGTATTTCAGATTACCAAAAGTCAATAAATCTGTCTTTAAACAATCGTATCAATACTCTGCTCCGAAATATTTTAACCAGTTACCACAATTCATAAAAGACTGCCCAAACTTAAGGAATTTTATTAAAGAATTAAAATCTTGGCTCTTTTCCAACAGCGATGTAAGTTTTCTAAATTTCAGTTTAGTCTAGATTATTATTGCTTCTTAATTAATTGTTTTAATAACTGATGAAACTGTTGTAATTTAATTTTAAGTGTTGTTACGAGTATTTTTGTAAACTTAATAGTGTTATTTGTTTTATTATAAAACTTTGTTACACACACTTTTATATTTTTGTATTACTGTGAATTTTGTTTTTAATTATTAACTTTTGTTACATAGTTAAGTTTAACTATAGTTTGTAGTACAGGCGCCACGGAGCGAGAGTGCTGAGTCAAGTGTTGCTGGACTCAAAAAAGTGCAAATTGAATTGACTATTAAATTGTAATAGTTGACCACAGGTACTGGATAAAGTGGTCAACTCATATTCCTAATTTGAAAATTGTTTTTTATTGTACGCTTTAAAAAAAGGAATAAATTCATTATTTCATTTCATTATTTCATATGTAAGTTTATCGCTGCGTTAAAAAGAGAGACAGAGAAGAAGCACGAGTAACGGTCCTAACGTGGATCCCCAACCGTACTGAGATGCTATCGGCTCAGCTCTGCTATTGTTGTACGTATTTTATGGCCGTATTTCCCACAGTTTATTTCTACTTTCGTGGCATTTCCTTATGGTTTACATAAGACAATTATTTTCTCTTGACCTTTTGCGTGTTCATTGTTTTATTTGTGCGAACTAGAGTTTTACTGTTGGAAGGATCTTCAAACTGCCATGAAGTTGGGAAATTCTAAGAAATTGCCGTAATTTTTTGCCTACAGTGTGTAATTTGTTTTGCGAGGGTTGCTGTCTAAAGGGTCCTCAGTAGCAAATTAAATATCCAGTACCGTTTCTCATGAAGTGTAATTTTTACTTACAATACAACAACTTGTGATAAACTGTAAGTTTGTTTTGAATTTCTATCGGCTTGGCACTGTGCCTTGAACATTCTTTAGTCTCTTTTGACCTTTGCTGAACAACACATATACTGTATTTGATATACGGTATTGTAACAATTTATAACATTTTGTCGAATAATCTTAATGTTCTTGACATTCTCCGCTGCTGGAGTGATACTGCACTTCCTTTTATTTTCACGTCCAAAAGATGTTTGTGTTTTATGTTTTTTTTTTTTCATTTATGGTCATGAATAAATACAAGACTGAGTAGAGTAGGCTTATATTGTAATTTTGTTGCCTTATCACTTCTTGCTGTTTTATCAGTTTATCTCTGGAAAGAAACGCGATAGCAAATCGCTGCAGCACTATCATTCTTCCTGTGGATACTCTATTCTTACTCCGCATCCTTGTGTGCTTGTTTTTGGTTTTGAACATTTTTGTCATCCATCAGGTATCACAGGTCTTCGTTCTCCAAACGATTTAAGGTGCTGCTATACATCGACGTCACGTCACGTCACGTCACGTCTTCATTCGCATCGATGGATCCGGCGATTCCGGAGGGGGTGCTATACATCGATGTCAAGCATTCGCATTCGCACTGGACGTCGCGTCCATTCCGCCAATTCTCACAGATTCCGCGCGCGTGGAAGTAAACAAAACAAACATTCGGACAAAATCCACCCTTGCTCTCATTGGTTCCGAAGTTTCCCGATTGCGTACGAAGATACCCAAGAAGGCGAAAGCCGAACGGCCGAATGGACGGCAAGAAACATTTGCTCTTTCGGTAGTCGGAAACCATTTACAGTAGAATTAGAACCGAAGTACCTTTTATCTATGGCATGTTGGAAGTAGAATTCCCTGTTGGCCGCCGGGCAGCGATTGATGTGAAAGTCCTGTGAGGATGGTCGGCCATTAGAGGTGTTCGTGTCGGGCGAGCCGACGGTGTTACGTCATCGGTCCCGTTCCCGCCAGAACACAACAGAACGCGCGGCGTCGGCGAAGGCCGTCCACCTGTCATGTCAAACAGCTGATGCCCCTCCTCTCCCGCGAGCATCTAGCTGAGCTGAGGACTCTTCTGGCGTCTGCAACTCAAGCTGAATGAGTTTAAATTACCTTGAGATAGGAAAATAGGTTCAACTTTTTGTTGAAATTATGAGCTGAGGAATTAGCTTTTGATTTTATATATCAGTGAAGTAGGCCTAACTGTATTATTGTATGAATTTTATTCATGTAAATTACCCGCCTACGGGTCTATGCTTGTCCAAAGCCTTAAAATTTAAGTTCCAACTCCAACTGAAATGCGTTACTTCAGTAGTAGGCTAGTAACCGTAAGTAGCTGGACCGTCTGTCCGCTAACCTCTTCTAAGATAGTTTGATGGAAATTCATTTACCATTGGAAATCTGCTGGCCCTTAAAACTTGCATCACTGTTTAATAATATCGTGTATAGTGAAAAAAATCGTCATCATTGATTGTTTAACTTCTGCACTTTATTATTCTGTGATGGGTCTGGTATAGTTACTTCTGCACAGTGCACGATCAGCAGTAGGCCTTCAAGGCATGGAGCAGTTATTTATTTTTTGGAGGGGTGGTCCATTGGGGTTGGGATTGTGTGTAAATTTTATGCTGGATTCTCTAAAGATTTTTTTTTCATTTGTCGAGCGAAACCGAAACCACTTTGGTTAGGGGATTCCGAACTAAACGATACCAGACGCAATAAAATGTTTTTGGTACAGAGCTCTTGTATAGTTTGTGTTGGAGTTTTAAGTCTCCTCAGGAGCCTTAAATATAAACATACTCAGTTTAGCCATTCAAGTATTTTACGCCACTAATATTTAAATTAGACTATTTTATGTTAATATGTATAAAATGGTTCCAAGACGGCATTAGAACACTGAACACTCTAGGTGCATACTAGTGGCCTCATTATATTTCACAAACCGTATTAAATTACAAATTGACCCAATTAAAAGTTCGTCCGCTCGTCTTCCTCCAGATAGGAATCAGCTGGCGAGGAAGCGAGTGAGTCATCATCCGCCCGCGCGCGGCGCTGCGGTCGCGGCACGGCGGGAATATCTAATTGGCGCAGGCACATCCAGAGTGCGCTAGCGCTAGTGCTTCCTTCCTCTTGGCTGATTGAATTACTTGTCATAATTACCGTGTCGTCACCGCGTGCTTGGCGTAACAAGGGACGGACGACCACCTGGCGAGGGTGATTAACATGTGGTCTACGGTGAATAATTACAGAATTGGTCCGTGGAAAACTTGTTAGAAAACTCAATTAGATTTTTTGAACCAATTGCTGCTCTACAGTACTTTAATTGCAAAGTCTATTTTGCAACAATTTTACTTCAATTCTCCGAGATATCATGCATTTTATGAACAACATTTCTGTTTGTGGCTGATAAAATGTGATATCTGACTGTGATGTTTTTTTTTACCAATCACCAATTTTCTGTTGTACAGTATCTATAAGGTTTTCCGTCCTTATGTCATTTTTTTCTGTTTGATTAAAATATACACACGTTTGGTTTGTATCGTAAGTAGCCTAAATTTCCAGCTGAAAATGACGTATCCCCGCACCAATAATAATAATAATCAATAATGACTTTTTGTTAAAAATTATGTTATGAACTTCTTTTCGGTCAAGTGGAATTAATCGTGTCAATAAATCTATTAATTTATTGATTGGACTAGTGTGCGTACTCTTGTGGCGTCTTTTGGTTGGCAGCACTAGAGTGGTGTGCTTATAATTGGAATCAAATACTGGGCCCTTATATTTATTGTTGTGACACATAAGGGCCCATAAATTTACTCCTCGAGCTTCACTAATTTTATTCTAAATTAGCCACTCATGGAGGAGTCACATGGTTGAGGGGAAGATTTGAACTCAAAGGTTTAAGTTAAACTGCTTTGATCCCTTGTGAAAAGATCCTAAGACTAATACAAAACATACAACTAACGTAGGATTACACTGTAGAGTAAATCCGAACATTGTCTGGCTAAAGTACTAAACTTTGATTACCCTCGGCGGCTATGAACGATCTTCTCACCAGCAGAGGCAGTAGACGGTACAGTATAGCTGGAACTGGTTCCCACTGTTTTTAACCCTGTTCGCCGCTCAGGTGCAGCGTTCGCAGCGTAATCGACGTTCTCACGCTCCCCGTTAATGAAGCGCCGTATCGCCGGCTTTGTTTTATTGTTCGGTTTAATAGAATAAGTGCTGCCTGTCTAAGATTTTTTCTTCTTAAATAGCTCTGCTGGTAAAATAAGTGCGCTTTATTATTTTATAGCCTCACATGATTTATATTTTGCAATTTATTTTTTTCCAATATTTTCTTTGGACGATTTAGTTGTGTAAGCCGTTCTCATTAAAAACCCATAATGCATTCTGAATAATGCATTCTGAACCCATAATTTCTGCATAATGCATTCTGTGACCCGAAAAAAGTTAATTGCACTGTACATCAAGCTAGCCAGATGCCACGAAATGGTTTTGTCCACTGTACAGTAAGTTAGTAAGTGATGTTACCTTTCGTAATCACCATAAAACAACATTGCACCACCATATTTTATTAGTCAAAGAAGTAAAGAGATTAATTTTGTGAGCAGAGCAAAATCTCATTATCATTCTTTTTGTCAATTCTAAATACAAAAATAAACCTAATCTTCGTGAGGTGTGGTGTGTGTGCTTGTCAATTGACACAATAATTTTTTTTCTTACAGCAGTTTGCTGTATGAAATAATTATTTTAAGTACAGTAATATCATATGGGTTTCCTTAATACTAGTTTTATTCATCCATTTCTTCACTGAATCAAGGCCAAATGCTTTTTGTATGAAGTCAAGTTTTACGAACAAGACAAAGGCCAAAGTTGTAAAATGACCGATTTTAAAAAAGAAACTGTAGGCCCATGTTATCAACTATAGTACCTACTTGTTCTTTTAGGGGCACATACACTTGCTACCCACGAAGTGCTTCTCTTGCAGAGCAGGGCATTAAGGATATAATAACATCCATCATCTGTCCCTTGAGAGCTTTGCTCCATTTTACTCAAACTTGGCATTTTTACTGTCTTTTAGTCAATGCGTCCTCAATGTCCTGGTTTCGCTTAAAGGAAATCTTGGTATTTTTAGCAGAAGGGAAGGCCACCTTATATACAAGACCCGCAAAGCTTGAAACCTGTGCATTCTTAAGTGTATGCTTTTAAACACCAGCTAATTTTTTCTCTCAAGAGTGAAAAAGAAGAACATCACTTCAGCCATGCGAGATTATTTGTATTCAAAAGCCATTTTCAAAGAGCTGTGTTAGACAAAAATATAGTTCTGACTTAGTTCATCTTTAACTAGTGCTGATGTGTTGTGTGTGTTGTGTTGCAGCCATGAGCGTGTAGGCGTAGAGATGGAGGGCCAGTGTTCCAAGGTGCCCAGCAGCCCTGACAAGACCTCCACCCCTCCTGTCACCACGCTCAAGGTCCACCTGCCCAACGGAACCTTCAACGTGGTCAAGTATGGCGAAGCCATCGATATCAAGGTTTGTGTAGAAAAACTTATTGAATACCACTAGTAAATAGTTGGATGTAATATTGGAGGATAGTGTAAATCTAGATGTAGTGAGGTGCATAGTCGACTACAAATTACCACTGAACAGTGAAACCTCTCATATCTGACCACGACAGATAGATTTTCTTAATTGTAATAGCCAAAAGGTTAGATATTTGAAGGAGCTATAAATCACGGGGGAAACTCAAACAGTATCGACGTTTCAGTCCAAGATTAGGCCTTTAGCCAGAGCACATTCTACACCAACAAACACGGCTGGACTGATAATTTGTGACACAAAAAAAAAGCATATGTGGATCAGAAACTCTTTCAGTCTGCTTAACAGTTACTGAAGTTACTGAACAGGTTCACCTATGGAGCATCGGACTACATGATCCCCGTGACCGTGTCCGTGACACCGTGTCGGATATCGGGAGGAATTGGTTATGGAGAGGTAGGATATGATAGGTTCTACTGTAGTCAAGTTTCTTAAAAAATTGATGTATTCTACATTTATTTGTAAGCAGTCTAACGCAGCGGCATAAATTTTATGCGCCTAAATTAAATTGAGTAGATGATATTGCGAGTAGTGATGTGATGCATTTCTCTAGTAGACTATCACGGTAAGTACATAATTGTAGTGGAAGGCTAAGCATATTATGATGGCTAATCAGACTTCTTTTTACATAAATATAGGAGGATTCAGTGACTAAGCAGCAGATCAAGTATCAGTAGATTATTGACTACATACACAAGCCTGTTCAATGTTGTGTTGTGCAAATATTACTTTGCATATTTCGTTGGCAAGTCTGCCTTCTTTTCAGGAAAATTTAGGGCTTTAAGAACTCAGTCATAGTTGTAGTATATTCTTATTGAAATAAACCAATGTGACTCATCACTAGCCAGAAAGCGAAGATTCTAGAATACAGCTGATGGGAAAGTAATGCATAAATAACTAACTTTATTGTAAGCAGAGGCAGATTATTTTTACTGGTTAATTAATTTTAGTTTGTGTTTGCAATTTTGATACAAACAATTTTACTAACTGAGAAATGGTTGTGAAATGTTTAAATAGTTTTTGCACTATTCAAGAAGTTCACTAAAACATCCACTTTAATGATAGACCCTACACTTTAAAATTTAACACATTACAGTTATCCACCCCTGTTAACTAAATGTATGTTTAAATGTAACACCCCTGTTATCCACCCTTCAGCGCTGTGCAAAATTCAGTCATGCTGTGCCATACCAGTGGAACTTTATTAAATTAATATGAAGCAGCAAATATCTTAAAACTCATTTGCGCTTAAGCATTGTGTCCTCTGGTTAGAAAAAGTTGGGAAGTGTAAAAAAATTCAGGAATTTTGTGAGGTTGGAAAATTAATGAAAAAGGAAAATACCAGAATTTTACAGTATTGTACAAACTTTCCAGATTATTTTAGAAAAATTTACAAAAGTATGGGTGGTGAGACTAATTTTTTGGTCGTTAATTTTCAGAAAAGTGGACTGGAAAAATTGGGAATTTCATTTGTAAAATTTGGTAGACACTCTGTCCAGGTCGTGTAAGGGAGTTTACGTGCTTTCGTAGTTTAATTTCTTTCGTAACTTATTAGTGCTATTTCTGTAACTTATTATGGTTATTGAATAAATTATCACTATGAAAATTTATTAGTTTTACATTCGTTACTTGTGTTACATTCAGTATTCCCCACTATCCGCCATTTTCACTTATCCACCTTA
Organism: Neoaliturus tenellus; assembly: GCA_030545055.2. Classification (NCBI taxonomy): domain Eukaryota; kingdom Metazoa; phylum Arthropoda; class Insecta; order Hemiptera; family Cicadellidae; genus Neoaliturus; species Neoaliturus tenellus. Next base: position 256,034,086 of record CM061531.1, read on the forward strand.
TATTTGAGACCCTTCTGTATTAAAGTCTGCAGTACCGGCCACCATGGTTTTTTTGTTCTCATAAGACTAATGTTAAATTTAAAACATCCGCTACACCTTTAATATTTGTTGAATAAGATTCATCTTTATGTAATTTTAAGGGATATTGTCATACTTTTAGCCCTATGAAATCAAAAGTTTTATATTATTGAATGTTTGATTAAACAACGAATTATTCCCGACTTGGAAAACGGACACGGTTCATCAGTAGTTTAATCTCATAAATCACTCTATAATCGTGATTTTTATTTTGCAGTGACCTAGACATTAAAATTTCTTTTAAAATGACATAAAGAAGTTTTTTTACCAATATTAAAGGAGAAGCCGTTGTTTGAAACTTAACATTAGTCTTATGGGAATAAAAATTTGAGGCAGCCGCTATGGCAGACTCTTAATTTACAGGGGAAGATTAATCTTGGTTGTGAAGAAACAAGTACTTTCATACTTCACTTAAAAGCATCTTTCTAAAGCAAGGTTTTTAGCATCACTGCATTTTAATTACTTCTGAAGCTTCTGTTATTAAAATGTTCATTATCTGGTAGTCTTAGTAAAAATTATTAATTAATTTTTGAATTTTATGTCTATGAATTGTTTTTATGTTCCATTCTATATCAATTCTTAAGAGGTTTCAATGGGTTTGTGTTACTAAAACTTATATTCATTTTTGCCAAGTTTAAATCTCATGATGTTAACCAGTTAAATCACTTAATGGTAAAGTACGGGGTTAACTGAGCCGTGCTCTTTAATTTTAATTCACTTCTGTCATGGTAATCAAGCTGTTAAATGTACACCAGACTCTTCACAGTTAACAGCTGTTAAAAAAAAATGCTTAAAATTAATGTTCCTCTGTTTTTGTTTACTTTTAGTTGTTATTTCGTTACCAAAATAGCAATCATTAAGAACATTGTTAAAAGTTACATTTTCTATAACACAATTTTAGACAAAATTAGGTTTTTTCTGGAGTTGAGACTGTTTTTAAACTTATTTTTGGGTCAAAATACTCTTATATGCAATATTTAAGCAAATTCTACCCGCTAGATTTTGAGATTGTGAACATACATCCCTTCAGACACTCCTGGTATTATAGTATAGGATAAAAATGGTTTGTATAGCTTACTGTCTAGAAATTTTCTTTTACTGTCGAGAGATCCAATAGCACCGGTAGTGCATCACTACTGTAATTTCGATCCAGCAAAGGGTATCTTCATCAGGTGTAGCAGGTTGAGGATTTCATTCAAAACTAATTCTAATGTTATTAAAAAAACACAAGAGAACATAACATGCACACATCACATAACACACACACACATGGACATAGACAAGAACACTGATTGAATGCCGTTGACATTTTTTGTTATGTAGAACTGAAGATGTATAACCTAGTTGCTTACAATAGAAAAACCTCCAACTATTTTGACTTACACTTTTTAAATGTGAAATGTTATTCCTTTTAGTAATGATTTAAAGGCAGTCTTTACAGTTTTGTTGCTACTTATCCATTTGTTTGCAGGGCATCATCTCTACGGTGACTAGCAGGCTAGCCACTGAGCCGCGGGCGTACCAGCAATGCTACGCAATGAGGCTGCATCACCCCGCCACGGGGGAGATGCATTGGCTGCATCAGGACACCACCATGGCTCAGGTAACCAAGCTTGAATTGATTATCATCTTCTTAAGAAAATTCTTCCTCCCATAATTAAAAATGATACCCCCCGTTGCAGCAGACCTGCGTACTCAGCGAATTTCCAAATTAGTAATATTAATTTTGACCAGCTAAACTTGTAAACAAAATTTCATCACGTGCTCATAAATAGGGAAATAAATGTCTATTCTCCTTAAGATAAATACAGGGAAAGAGTATGCAGGTATGCTGCAATGGGGGATACTAAAAGTAGGTTTTTAGCATAGAAAAAATTTTTTTCGACCATATAAAGACATATAGTAAGTTTCATCAATATCTTTCCATAAATAAAAGAGTTTGCCTATTCTCCATATGATTAACATGGGAAAAGAGTATGCAGGTTTGCTGCCATGATAAGTACAAAAACCAAGATTTTTTACCTTAAATGGATGAATCTCAACCAAATGAAGCTAAATACCAAGTTTCATCTAAAAATATTGGTTAATAAGTAAAATATTAACACATCCTTATTCTCCATAAGATTAACATTGGAGCCCTAAAAGACAATGTACTGTCTTTAGACTTTGTAATATCTCGGTAACCAATGGAGATAGAGCAAAGCTTCAAAATACTAAATTGTGTGTTTTTTGAGCTAAATCCAATGGTCAAAATAAAAATTTAAAATATTTAAAATTTACATTTGAAAAATGCAAAAAACCCATTTTTGGGGTACAAAACCCCCCAAAACTACCCCTTCCGGTAGGTCGATATGTCTGGTTTTCGAACTCATCCGAATAAACGTAGGATTACACGTCTCTACCAAATTTGGTGTTGATTGGACCATTTTTACAAGAGTTATCGTGTCTAGGGACACATACATATATACATATATATATACATATATACATATATATATACATATATACATATATATATATATATATATATATATATATATATATATATATATATATATATATAAAATTTTTAATGACTATTATTTTTGGTCTCTGGGCACCTAAAAACGAAAAAGTAACATGGTCCCGGGCTTAGGTCTTACCATGAGACCTACGGTAATAGCTTATTCCCTATGGGAAATTCGCTAATAATTCATTACGTTTTAACTGAGATTTACAAATTCATTTATGCTTGAATTTTTACACATATTTTGAATTTCATTGGAAATTCTATTCTGTACCCTCTCATTAGCTAAATTTGGACTTTCGATAATTGTACTGTCAGTCTAGTGAAAATTCATAAGATCCGATACTGTCATAAAAGAAAAGAATAATTATTTCGCTTTGATAACTACAACCTGTTGCACAATACACCCGGCAGTACATGTATCATATTTTGCATCATCTGGCAATTCATTATAACCTGTGGCCATCGATAGGATTGATAAGGCAACTGAAGTTGTCATGTGGAGAGAGGATGTTAAGTTTTCGCTTACAGGTACTAGCTATCAGTCCTTCTACTGTATATGTAGCTTTATAATACCAAGTGTTTATACTTATTTTCAGAAGATCTCTTTTATCTTTTAGTAGTGCATAAAATTTGGCTGCAAGACCAAATTATATGATCACGTACATTAAGTAGTCCACAAGTCACTACAATTCATTTTGGAACTGATGACTTACAGCCAAATTATTGCTAAACTGGGATTTGCGAATTCCAGATCAGCTGTCCACCAATTACTTTGAATGATCAAGAATGTATTGTGTAGGGCCTATAACTCTTAAAGGGAAATTTCACCATTGAACAAAAATAATCCTAGAGACTAGAGAAAATAACAGCATTAAAAAAACAATCAAAAATTTATAGTAATGTTAAATATTTTACATAAAAGAAGCATGGGATTCTTAAAACGTCTACCCTATCAAACACGTTTCAAAGTAGGATCAAAGCAGATGTGTTATGTTCCCCATGCTATTCTTATGAAGGATGTTTTATGTTATTTCTCATTTCCTGTGGGTTTTGGAGTGAAGATTGTTCTTTTATCGACCTCCCGGGATCCAGGTCTATAATTAATTTGAAACTGCTCTTAGTATCCTGCCACTTACCACTCCTCGCCCACAATTTCGTGTTAAAAATTTCATTTTTCAAACCATATAATTGGTGATTTTTATCTATACTGTACAATGTAAATCACTAAAATGCATTATCAGGCTTTTCTGATATCCACATCAGAATCCCAATAACTAGAGAGCATCAAATCAATGGCACTCTAGCAATTTATAGTTTTGAAAGAATTTTATTTAGCCCATTTTAAAATATATAAATTTTTTTTACAGGTGCAGGAGAGGTTTGAGAAAATTCACCCCCTCAATGAGTGGCATTTTGAACTTAGGATAAGATATTTACCTCTAAACTTAAACCAAATGTATGAAAAAGACAAAGTCACATTCTACTTCTATTACGATCAGGTGAGAGATATTTTCGTTATATTGTTATACCTAACTGATATGTTTAATTGTTTACAATAATACCTTCATGTTTACTTTAAATAGTGAATCCCATGTTTTTAGTTTTTTACTTCGTTTTTGAAGTTCAGAGTGGACATTTGGGTTGATTATTGTTAAACTTCTCTAAAACGGTTAAAAAGTAAAACATTAACAGCCACCATCTGTTTCCAACAACTTTATCCTCCACTGAAAATGAATCATACTGGTGCTACTTACATTTCAGAGGTAGAACACTTCTTTAAGTTTGTCACTTAATAGGTTTGCCCTTCCCTATTCAACTGTGCACCACATGACTGGCTAATTAGTAGCATTTTGCAATTTTTTTTTAAGTTTTAGTTGTTGACATAACAAGTTGTATTAATGGTCATCAGATTTAATTCTATTGCTATGCTGGCTGTTTTTCTCTGGTTAAAAACTCTATGTTCGATCAGTATTTACAGCCATTTTACGCAGTTTCACCTTTAGTGACCACTTTTCCATGGTCTAAATCATTACTGAGAGCGGATATTACTTGGTCTGATTGAGGAAAAAGTGGGGTTAATATTGGCTCCAGGGAAATGGACAGTCCTTCTCCTATTTTTACATCGTCTAGTTAGTGGGGTATTACTGCGCCTATATTAGGCATATGTTGAATCAATACATAGTAGCTGTAAGCATATATTTAAACCCCACTGGTACTTAACCAGTAAACGCTTAACAATTGAAGGTTTTAATCAGAAAAACTCACCACTTGGATGTTTATATTATGTATTTCAGCATATGAGTCCGTTATGACAATTATTTGCGAGATAGTGTTTTACGCGCGAGGCGAAAGTCAACTTGTATGTCTCTGTCGTCCAGGTGCGGAACGATTACCTCAACAGTGAGGTGGGAGCCCGGATAGACCAAGAAACGGCCGTGCAGTTGTGTTGTCTGGAGATCAGGAACTACTTCAAGGACATGCCACAGATAGCGTTGGACAAGAAGTCCAACCTGGAGTACCTCGAAAAAGAGGTGAAGATCTTAATTGACAACATTATAACAATTATTTTCCTTTATTATGTTCCACTATTTAGTGCATTGTAGTCCATTGTGAGCAAACACTTTCTGCGATTGATTGTTTGCACTTTGAGATGCTGATATCAAAGCTCTGTTTGAGTGAATGGCGGGAGTAAGCGAGACAATATCTCAAATTATTTTATGAACTCCGCCTTTCCTGAAAATTCACTAAACTAAACAGGGTCCGGTCACGATTAGTTTGAATTAGTGGTACTCTAATGAAATCTGCTGCTTTAGAAGTAGACATCTATTACTTACCACAGCACAATATAAATAGTCCTCCAAAAGAACTCAGTAAAAAATTTAAAGAATTACATTATAGGGGATGTGAATGGTTTATTTACTTCTATGGTATTCCAAGAAATAAGTATAATGTACTAAAACTTGATCCATTTATCAGGGTGGGGCTGCACAAGTTTGTGCCGAAGCCGGTGCTGGATGCGGCCAAGCCCAAGACCCTGCGCAAGGCCATCCAAGCGCAGTTCAAGCGAGTGGCGCAGCTGTCGGAGGCCGAGTGCATGTTCCGCTTCTTTGACCTGCTGCGCACGCAGTACAATTACCACCACGAGCGGTTCACCTGCGCCTTCGGGGTGAGAACCTAAACAATAGGAAATATCGGACTATCAAGTAGTGGCTGATATCCAGGAAGAACTATTTTTTGGCACATTTTTTTAGATTTTATATTTGTTTGTGCACTTGTATTTCACTTTCATGATTACCTTCTGCATCGTTGAATTAGTTGGCACTTTATCCTAATCCAACTGGCTGGTTAGCTGAGTGGTTGAAGAATTCGCCCTTGAATCTAACGGTTGCCAGTTCGATCCTGAGAAAAGTTAAGGCTTTTTGATGGTTCGATACTGGACCTTTGGTCTTTGGCTATTAGTTAATGATCCTGACTAATGAAACAGCTGATATTTGTCAGTAACAAAGCTACAAGGGTCATTCCATATCAAATCAACCAATGGTCTGGAACTTGATATCTCAGAATTCAATGATTTTTTTTACAAGTAATGCTATTTGAAAATATGAAAAATACCAAGTTTTAGACTTTTTTGACTTTTTGTTATGAGTTATAAATTTTTGAAAACTGAAAAATCGCAGATTTTTGGTGTGTTTGGAAACCTTTAAATAGCTCTAACTCCAAGACCATTCAACCTAGAGAGTTCAAACTTTCACCATTCTCTTTAGAATTCTAAGAGCTTTAATTTGATGTGTCACTTGACTATATTAGCTAAGTAATTAAATTTTTCAAAAATCCAAAAAAAAGTTTTTTGAAAAATCTCAAAATCAAAAATTTTAATTTTTTGGAAAAAATTATGTTTTTTGTACTTCTTATTAGAGTGCATGTACCAAATTTCATTATGGTACTCCTATGGGATCATATTTAAAAAAAATATTTACTAAAGTTTGTTTAACCACTTAACACGTATAATGCATGTAGCCTAAGTTAATGTAACCACAGACTATAGATAAGCAACATAACATAATAAACATAATGAGTTTAAGTAAAGTAAAATTTATTTAAAAAATTACATTTATAGAAAGATCTTTACTATATATTACAGTAAAATGAGTACACAATAATATTATTCACAGTAATAAAGTAACAGTGTTATAGAATTAATTTTACCGAGCAGCATACAAACTTACCATCGTATTATATGTCAAATGATTCATAAAGTCATTTAGTTTCTTACTTCTTGTTATTAAATTTTAAAAATTCATTGTCTTGTTCTTGGTAGAGTTTTTTTGTTAATTCACTTGGAAATAATTATTATCTATTTATAAAATATTTACAAGTACATTCTAAAAGGCTATATATCCAAGATTGTTCGATTACAAAGTTCAATTTATTTACAATCAAAAACATTATCATCGAGTTAATTAATCACAAGCCACTGTCTTGAAACCAGGATGTGATTATTTTCCAAAAATCCAAAAAAAGTTTTTTTGAAAAATCTCAAAATCGAAAATTTTATTTTTTTGGGAAAAAATATATGTTTTTCGTACTTTTTATTAGAGTGTATGTGCCAAATTTCATTATGGTACTCCTATGGGATCATATTAAAAAAAATATATTTACTAAAATGAGTTCAACCACTTAACACGTATAATGCATGTACAAGCTAATGTAACCACAGACTAAACGACATAACATAATAAACATAATGAGTTTCAGTAAAGTAAAATTTATTTAAAAGAACATTTATAGAAAGATCTTTACTATATATTACAATAAAATGAGTACACTATAATAATATTCACAGTAATAATGATACCAAATTGATTTTACTAAACAGTTAATAAATCGGGATCATATTTAAAAACATAAAAAAAACCAAAATAGTTCCACCACTAACTCACAATGTGCACTAAGTAAACATTTAAATTAAAATAAATAATGCTAATAGTTTAAAAAACTTTTATACATAAAATACAACTACACCTTTTCCACTTTCATTTCAGAAACAATCATGTAGATTTCAGACAAGATCATTTGTATTTTAGAATTAATTGTTATATGTATTTCAGAAAACTAATTATCAAATTCAGATTAGTGATTTTCATTTCAGACATTGCCAATTGAATTTAATATTAATAAATTATAATTGAGAAATAGTAAACTATATTTCAGAAAACAAACTATCAAATTCAGATAAGTGATTTTCATTTCAGATAATTTCAATTGAATTTCATATAATAGTAGTTTTCAACACTAGGAGCAAAAGTGGGTCTTTTTGGTGCCCAATCGTGTTTTAAAAACGAGGCGCAGCCGAGTTTTTAAAAACGATTAAGCATCAAAAAGACACTTTTGCTCCGAGTGATGAACAACGTTTTTTATCATAATGCAAAATTAGACTTTTGATCGTTAAAAATATTAACTATTAAGATTTTGAGGTTATATTTACAAAGTAAGTAATATGCAGTGTTTACATTATGTTATTTACAAACAATGCTCTTTATAACGTTTGAATTTCAAAATTCTGCTCCTCAATATTAATAAATTAATAATAATATACTTAGCAAACAACTGACTTTTCAGTACTAGGACCTAAAAAATTCTCCAGATGATTTTTCAGTACTAGGACAAGAAAGAATCGGTTTTGGTACTATTGAGAGAACAAAAAACAGGCTGATTTCGTGCAGAATGATAAAAAATGAATGTAATTTGAGAAATAATAAATTGTATTTCAGAAATAATAAATTATGCTTCAGATGAACATAGTTAATTTTATTTCTTAAACAACAAATACAGTTAGAAAAACGACCACCACATAAATTGATTATGTTTTAAATTTAAAAAGAACCGTTCTCATTTGACACTTAGAAGTCAACAATGAAAATACTTCCAAATTACATGTTTCTGAAGTATATAACTTCTTAAAATTAAATAACTCTTTCAGAAATACAACTCTTATTTTCCAAAATATATATGCAGTATTAATCCTACCACACCAACTGGTAGGACTTACAGATTATCTGCGGATGAGATGACTAAAGCTTCTCAAATTTTATCGAAGAAGAAGGAAGCACTGCACTCGTAAAAATAATCACATCATGGTTTCAAGACAGTGGCTTTGAAACCGGACTCAACGCCTTCGACAGGGCAAAACCCTTGGAAGCGAGTCAAAGGCAGAGGCCGGCTCAAAGGAAGAGCGGAAAGGACCCAAGAAACACTCAAGAGCTGGCCAACAGAATCCATTTATTTTCAGCTGTAAAATTTATTAAACATGGTTTCACAGACATTCACAATAAATACCTTAACTTGATAAATAACCCATCTGATATTGTTAATAATATTTCAAATAACATTTGTTTGAAGTGTTGGCAAACATAATTAAAGATTTGGTTCAACTTAAAATTAGTAAATGCTGTTTCTCTTTTTTTTTTAAATTTAAATTTAGTTTATGTTGAGAAATAATAATGATTTTAAATTTAAATTTAAGGTGGCCACCATAATCATACTGAACAATAAATAAATAAATAAAAACACACATTGACATTTACATAAAAGGTACAATAAATAACAATTTAACGATTTACGGAAATGATCGCCTGATAAATAACGTTTTGCAACAGCGGTTAGTCAAATCACTTAGTTAGGCCTGCCAGCCTAGCCTACAGATAGGGCACAGCCCTCAAGAAAATCTCTTGGAAAAATTACTATTGAAAATTAAAGGTTGAAAATTGAAAAGTTTAAAGTTAATTAAATGAAAAATATTAAATTGGCCAAAAAAAAAAAAAATTATTTAAGATAAATTTGTCTTGGCAGTGATTTAAAATGAGAAAACCAATTCCACCCGGTATCCTCCTGCTGAAAAGGGCGGGCTCCTAATTGGATTTAGACCTTACAGACTAAACAAGATCAATTTAACAATATTTGAATTTGTACTATTACAAGAATAAAGTCCTAGCCTGACATGGGCCCAAAACTTCACACCGTTGTTGGTTTGGCAAGATGGAAAGTCCAGGTGGAATCACTGCACTGAGGTGGTGGATGGCACGCAGTAGTAATGGTTAACACTGACCTCAGCCGTAGACAGAGCCCCGAGATTAGGCCTACCAAGGTAGACTGGGCGGTGGAGCCGGAAGGTGTAGGTGACCCCAAGGTGGATAGGCCTACGGTGGACATAGCCCTGGGCGGCGGAGTCAGCTGGCGTAGGTGGACATGGGCACCAGCAGGTGTAGTACTAGGTCAGCAGGCAGTATGGATCCATGCCGTGTGGCGCAGTGGTCATCAGGCCAAGAGTTGGGTGGGCTGGATCAGATCATCTCGGTTCAGCGGGCAGCGTAACCGCCATCCATGGGCCCTGTCACAATTCCACTCACAATAACAAACGGTTCCTAAACCCTGTGTTGTTACAACGTTACTTGTTTCTGTTTTTAGCGAATTTCCCTATAGGGAATACGCTATTACGGTAGTAGCCATGGTAAGACCTAAGCCCGGGACCATGTTACTTTTTCATTTTGAGGTCCCCAGAAGCCAAAAACACCATTCGTTAATTTTCATATATATGTATATATATATATCTATATATCTATATCTCTATATATCTATATATCTATATATCTATGTGTCCGTGGTACTGATAACTTTTGAAGGGGACCTCCGATTTTGATCAAATTTGGTATGAAGGTGTAAGACTAGGTGTATTTTCATGAGTTCGCGAACCAGCATGATCGGATTATGGGAACACGGTTTTATGGGGTTTCAAAGGGGTAAAAAATGGTTTTTTTGCATTTTTAGAGCATAATTCTCAAAATTCAACAATTTTAACTGAAACCATTTAAAAGAGCATAAAAAAACAAACAATTTAGTATTTTGAATTTTTAACTTGGCTTAACAGGTTACGGAGAAAAGCCAAAAATAGGTTTTCCATGTTAATCTTATGGGAAATCAACAAAACCCTGTATCTCGCTTATTTATTGGAATAACTTGATAAAATTTGGTATGTACATTCACTTGGTAGGGTTCAACTGATATTTACTTACTTAACTCCCACATAGCGGCAAACCTACGTACTCACCCCTATGGGGTTTATGGGGAAAATGAAAGAACACCATAACTTGATAATATTTGGTATCTACATTCACTGGGTAGGATTTAACTGATATTTGATTACAACCCCCATATGGCGGCAAACCTACATACTCACCCCCATGAGGTTATGGGGAAAATTAAAAAGTGCCGAATATTGATACAGTTTGACATTTAACTAACGTAACTATTACATTTCCTTGCAAAACTAACATTTTCTAACAATATCTCAAGGCAGCAAACCTACATACCCATTCCTAAGGTGTTTATGGGGAAAATAAAATATCTCAAGATCGTTTGGAAATTCGCTGAGTACGCAGGTCTGCTGCGACGGGGGTATTTTTTTTTTTACATTTTTATTCCTAACCCAATTTCATTGAACTTGTTTAGCCAAAATTGAGAAAATTGGAAAAAGGCAGATCAGTTCCATAAAGTAATAGCCGAATGAGTAGCCTAATTATTTTTTTTTCCTTGCATGAGTTTGGTTTGTTACGGTATTCATGAAACTACTTGCACATTGTTTGCTGGTTCATACATGAAAGCCTATCTATGTCTGTGAAATGGGTGAAGTAACTTGTATAAGCATAACACATTAAATTTTTACACTTAAAGCTCATACAAATGTAAACTACAAAATCTGAAAGGAACTTACAGTTTAGGCTAGGCTAGGCCTAGTCCAAGCAAAAGTGACAAAGTGGCTGGATTCTGTCAACCAGCTCTGAGTAATGGGTTTTCCAAAAACACAAAATTTGACTGACAATAAACACAATATTCTTGCACTTGGTGAACAATTCTCACCTTAAATCTGAATTGAAATAGTCCTAACCTCAACTCGGACGTTCAGCAGAAACTCACACTGCGATTTTGGCAGAGTAGGAAAGAAGAAATTTCTCCTTTTTTTTGAAAAAATGACAACAAATAATAATTCTGTGAACAATGGATATACATCAATGTGAAATAGGAAAAGATGAATCGTACTTACCCGTGAATTTTGTACTTAGAAGTACGCCATCACTAAAGGATGGCTCCGAAACAACCTCCTTCTGGTACCAACGATCCAAAAGTGAAAGAGCAAACCTTTGCATGAAAAATTTCAACTTCGCCGGAAGCCACAGAACACGAGGAAGGTTTCGAGAACCTTCCAAAACATCTGGACCAAAAAAAAAACTGGCACTTCCGCCAGGCTTGAAAGAAACAGAATTGGAAAGCAAAACGGCCTCGGCAAGACCGACGGCCAGTGCACTGTGACGTGAAGCAAATACAGTAAGAAAATCCAATGAATTTTCGTCTTCGAAATTTGCCACGGCACAACCTCCCCCACGAAAACCAAACCTCCGGGGAGAGAAGGCACAAAAACGGTAAGTGAACCTCCACCTTCCAGAGGGGAAACTCACCTCCGGGAAATTTGCTGGGCCCAGCACTGGTAACAAAAAATGACAGTGGAGGACACGGTCCACGGGAAAGAGAGGGTGATCAGACCTCCCATTCCGTAGGACCTCCGAAAACGGACCCTCAATTGGAGGGTACATCCTTACCCCAGAAGGCCTTCAGTTGGGAAACATGAGCTTTCCTGAACACAGCACCCGAGTCTGGGTGACCGAGTCTCACAGTCACAGGCGATAGGAACTTCAGAATCCTGTGGGGTCCAGACCAACGGTAGCAAAGTTTGGCAGCTCTCTTGTCGGCGGCAGAACTTAACGGGTGAGTCTGACAAAACACAAGGTCTCCGACCTTGAACGGGTTGGCGAGGCGACCCTTATCGTAGCGTCTCCGGACTTTCTCCCTACTGCGCAGCAGGTTTCTTCTCGCTGCGCGCCAGGCACGGCAGACGTCCCCGCTCCCAGGTGAGGGCAAAAGGTCTGAAACGCGCCACAGGTTTGAGAGCTGTGACGAAGGCGGGTATCCCAAAAACAATTCGAAAGGGACGGCCTTGTGGCTCTCATGTTTCGCACTGTTGAATGCCAGTTGCAACCATTCCAGTGATTCGTCCCAAGTGGTTTGCCGTTCGGCATGGAAGGCGATCAGGGCCGCTCTCAAATTGTGATTGAAGCGTTCAGCATGTGAGGGCTGGGGATAGTACGGCGACGTAGTAATGTGCTCGATGGTGTGGCCAAAACAGAATCTATGGAACTTTCTATATGTGAATTGGGGACCATTGTCAGTGACCATTTGCTCAGGTACACCGAAATTCTGAAACAAACGGGACCTCAAAGCCTTAATGGTGAGATCTGACGTGGCCCTACGGAGTGGGAACAACCAACAAAATTTTGAAAAGGCGTCCACGCAAACAAGTAGGTAAGTGTTACCAGACCTGCTACGGGGAAAAGGTCCCACGTAATCAATGAACACCTTCTCAAAGGGGCGGCTGGCCACGTCCGAGGACAAAAGTCCGATTTTCGTGTTCTGAGCGGGTTTGCTCAAGCAACACAATCGACAAGGTCTCACTCTTTCGGCGATGTCTTTATCCATGCCCTTCCAGATAAAATCTTTTCGGATCTTGGCGATAGTTTTGTGGATGCCCAGATGACCCCCCACTTGAGATGAATGGAAGTAGGAGAAAATCATGGGCACCAGGACACTGGGGACAACAATCCGAGTGCCACCTCCCACACGTGGGCGGCAGCAGAGCACCCCCTTGGAGATAGAGTAAGGCGGGCGAGGCCCCACTCCCTCAATTTCCTGCATGATAGGCCCCAGTTCTGGATCTTGACGCTGGTAGGGAGCAATATCCCCGAAAGCCAAAGGAAACTCCAGGAGGACAGTCCCACACAACGGATTCTCCGCAGGAGACGGGGTGTCATGATACATACGGGAAAGGGCATCGGCAATGATGTTTTGCGCCCCTCGCACATGCTGCACCTTGAATTTGAAAGCGGCAATTTTCACCACCCACCTGCCAATTTTTCCAAGCTGCCTGGGGTGAGAGAGCAGCCAAGACACCGCTTGGTTGTCAGTCTCGAGCAGAAACTCGGCATGTTCAAGAAAACGGCGGAACTTGTCCATTCCGAAAACTACCGCCAGGCATTCAAGCTCGTACACGGAAGATGCCTTTTTCTCGGCCTGGGTCAAGGTCCTGGACGCAAAAGCGATTGGCTGCCTTTCGCCATCAAAGGTCTGGGACAGAACGGCGGCGATGGCGCTGGCAGAAGCATCCGTTTGCAGAATAAACGGCCGGGAAAAATCTGGCATCCGCAACACCGGGGGTTGCATGATCGCCTCCTTGAGCCGGTCAAAGGCCAACTGCTGGTCTTCTCCCCACTCAAACTTCGCTCCTTTCTTCCGGAGGGCGTTAAGAGGGGCAGCAATCTCAGCCACCTTTGGGATGAACCTGCGGTAAAAGTTGACCATCCCAATGAAACGGGCAACTCCCTTTGCATCCTTCGGTGCCGGGAAATCGCGGATGCCCTGAGTCCTGGCAGGGTCAATACGGATTCCCCGGGAAGAAACCAAATGGCCCAAAAAGGAAATTTCAGATTGGGCAAAGGATACCTTTTCGGGGTTAGCAGTGAGCCCAGCCCCACGCAGTCGCTTCAGCACTTCTTCCAAATGTTGGATATGCTCCTCAAAGTTCTCACTGTACACCAACAAGTCGTCCAAATAATTGAACACATATTTGAATTTAATGTCATGGAAAATCGAATCCAACAAGCGTGTCAGGGTTTGAGCTCCCACGGCAATTCCCATTGGGACACGCGTGAATTGATACAGATTCCATGGCACACTAAAGCTGGTGACATGTCGGGACTCCTTCTTCAAAGGGATCTGGTGATAGGCCTGATTCAAGTCAGACACAGTGAAAAATTTCGCCTTTCCAAACCAGTCAAAGGCCGAATGGAGGTCAGGCAGCGGCACACTGTCAATCTCGATCTTCGAGTTTAACTTACGGTAGTCGAGGACTAACCGTGACTTCCCATTGGGCTTTGGAACCAAAAACGCAGGGCTGGAGTATTGAGACCTGGAAGGTTCAATCACTCCCTCCTTCAGAAGCTCATCAATGATTTTTCGCAAGGCCTCCATCTTAGGGGGCGCAAGCTTGTACGGATGGCTGCGCACAGGTTCCTTATCAGTGAGTCGAATTTCATATTCCATCAGGCTTGTGAGACCAAGGCGGGGAGTGAGCACATCAGGAAAGCGAGAGCACAAGTCCCTCACAGCCTTCCTATGCTCCGGAGGCAAATGAACTAAACTGTCGCCCTTAGAAACGCTATCCGGTTCCTCCGGGCACTCCACCTCCCTGACAGACATTGACGGAGTAGGGGCCACCAAAGGCACCAGCACGTCACGGTTAAACTTGAAGTAGCAGCAATCTCGCTGCAAATCGACAATGAGGCCGGTCTCTCTAATGAAATTCACACCCAAAATGCATTGGACGCCCAGATCCTTGGACACAAGAAAATCCCAGACCCATGAAAATCCTTGGATTTTTATCTTGAAAGCCACCTTGAGCCAAACGTCCATGGGGGCATTACTTGCCGTGAGACAAGTCAGGGACACGTCTTCCGAGCGGAGGATCGCCCCAGATTCCACCAAAATGCGGTGAAAATCGGAGGAGATCAGGCTCACTGCAGCTCCAGAATCAACGAGGGCCGGAAAATTTGAGTCACCAATGAGAAGGTCAACGTAGGGACAAACAGGTCTTTGGGTCCTGATGCCAAGAGTCGCTACGCCCGCGACACCTTTAAACAAAGGATCGGCTGGGCTCGTCGCCTCCGGCGCTGGCCTAGGTAAGGGTCGGGGGCCTACCGGGGTAGACCCCCGCCTTACCCGTTTTTTGGCCCGGACGAGACCTGACGGCAAAAGCGGCGAATATGGCCACGCTGACCACACCCATAACACGTGAGGGGCGTGCGATGTTGAGGAGTTGCCGATGGTGAGGACACCTGTCCCACCAACGGACGGGACTGCCTGGCATTGGTGGATCTAGCACTCTCATCTCTGCGCTGGTCGATGAGTTGCACATTTCTGGCACCAACAACCAGCTTATCGAGGCCAGAAAATGAGTTAGGCTTGGTGGCAAACACCAATCGAGAGCGCTCCTCAGGAGTGATACCATCCAGGATCACTTGGACAACTTCAGCTTCACTTAAGCCCACGCGCAACACGCGTCCAGCAGAGCGGACAGCCGTCACGTATGCCGCGAGGCCCTCCCGCAATCCCTGGCACCTATAAAACATCTGCATCTTCAAATCCTCCCGCATTCGTCCGGGGACGTACATGTCGAGTGCCTGACGATGAAATTCCTCAAAATTTCCCTTGCTGCTGAGCACAGCATTCAGCAAGTCAGATAGGGGTGAGCGGCAATACGGTATCAGCAAACTCAAGAGAAGTGAGTCGCTTACGCCCGGAATCTCCCGCATTCGGAAAACGTCCGCCAGAAACTTCAGGAGCCTGTAGACGTCAAGACCATCAACACAGGGCAAGGCCTGTAGCAACGGCGTCAACGGGTTCGGCAACTTGTTGTACGCGCCGGGCGAAAATGGTGCAGCCGCTGGTGTCTTAGGCTCAACCAACGGAATAGGCGCAGCCATATCGCCAGCATTCGCCAAAGGTCCAAATTCAGGCCTGTCGGCTGAACACCCTGCATTCCCCTCAGATGTGGTCAGAGGAAGAGCAGGCGAAAGCGGAACGATCGGGGAATCAGCAGGAGGAGGAACCGTAGCTGCACCAGGAGGCTTAGCGGAAAGCACCTCCAACAGCTCCTCGACGGACTTCAAACATTCCTGCAGCCAAGTAAGATCATCACCCCTACGATTGCCAAACTCCAAAAGCAATTTCACTCGCCCCTGCAAGTGGACAAGGCGAGACAGGAGTCGGAGTTTAGCTCTGGCAGGAAGCGTCTCCTCCCTGAACTCCTCCAATCTCCCCTCCCACTCTTCCATCTTGGTCATGCATGCCTTCAATTCCGACTCAGGATCCAACTTCGCCGGCCACAAACTGGGGAAACCGCTGGCCAACAAACCCCTCAGCTGGGTGCGAAGAGACCGCGCATCGCCAGCTGGATTCGCTCCTCTCGCACTGACCTCGAAAACGAGCTCATCCTTCAAAAGATGCTCCGGAGTCAAAGAGAGCGCCATGATTTTACACAAACTAAGAAACAATGTTCCACAAACAAATACAACTTAGCTGCTGAGGCTACGGGACCGGGATGAGAAACATTCACGGGGCCCAGAACAACACGTCCCACTACCCACTTGGATGATCAAAACAAACAAAATTTGACAATCAGGCGATCACTATCCGTGGATGAACAAACTTACAAACAACAACAAACAAAAAAATACCTGAGTCCTCCAACACTACCAAAACCTAAACATGGCCTAAACAAACTGTATTTCCAGTGGCTAACCACGCTCTGCTACCATTTTGAAACCGGACTCAACGCCTTCGACAGGGCAAAACCCTTGGAAGCGAGTCAAAGGCAGAGGCCGGCTCAAAGGAAGAGCGGAAAGGACCCAAGAAACACTCAAGAGCTGGCCAACAGAATCCATTTATTTTCAGCTGTAAAATTTATTAAACATGGTTTCACAGACATTCACAATAAATACCTTAACTTGATAAATAACCATCTGATATTGTTAATAATATTTCAAATAACATTTGTTTGAAGTGTTGGCAAACATAATTAAAGATTTGGTTCAACTTAAAATTAGTAAATGCTGTTTCTCTTTTTTTTGAATTTAAATTTAGTTTATGTTGAGAAATAATAATGATTTTAAATTTAAATTTAAGGTGGCCACCAATAATCATACTGAACAATAAATAAATAAATAAAAACACACATTGACATTTACATAATACCCCCCGTCGCAGCAGACCTGCGTACTCAGCGAATTTCCAATGGAATTTTGGTATATTTTCTATTTCCATATAAAATCCATGAGGATGAGAGTATGTAGGTTTGCCGCCATATGGGTTTAGTTGGTAAATATAAGTTAAACCCTACCTAGTGATTGTACATATCAAATTTTATAAGGTTATTGTGTTCTGTTTATTTACCCCATAAACCCCATGGGGGTGAGTATATAGGTTTGCCGCCATATGGGTTTTGTAAGCAAATATAAGTTAAACCTTATCTAGATAATGTACATACCAAGTTTGATGAAGTTATTTCAATAAATAAGTAAGATATAGGCTTTTCTTGATTTCCCATAAGAATAACATGGAAAACTTATTTTTTGATTTTCCCCGTAACCAGTTATCCTAAGATAAAAATTCAAAATACCAAATTGTTTGTTTTTTTAAGCTCTTTTAAATGGTTTCAGTTAAAATTGATGAATTTTAAAAATTAAGGTGCAAAAATGCCAAAAACCCATTTTTAACCCTTTTGAAACCCCATAAAACCCCGTTCCAATGGTCCGATCATTCTGGTTTGCGAACTCAACCTAGTAGATGCTGGCTTACACCTCTGTACCAAATTTCATCGAAATCGGAGGTTCCGTTCAAAAGTTATCGTGTTCACGGACACATAGATATATATATATATATATATATATATATATATAGATATATATATATATATCAATTTGAACGAACGGTGTTTTTGGCTTCTAGGGACCTCAAAACAAAAAAGTATCATGGTCCCGGGCTTAGGTCTTACCGTGACTACTACCGTAATAGCGTATTCCCTATAGGGAAATTCGCTAAAAGGTACAATAAATAACAATTTAACGATTTACGGAAATGATCGCCTGATAAATAACGTTCCGCAACAGCGGTTAGTGAAAAAACTTAGTTAGGCCTGCCAGCCTAGCCTACAGATAGGGCACAGCCCTCAAGAAAATCTCTTGGAAAAATTACTATTGAAAATTAAAGGTTGAAAATTGAAAAGTTTAAAGTTACCGTATTAAATGACAAATATTAAATTGGCCAAAAAAAAAAATTATTTAAGATAAATTTGTCTCGGCAGTGATTTAAAATGAGAAAACCAATTCCACCCGGTATCCTCCTGCTGAAAAGGGCGGGCTCCTAATTGGATTTAGACCTTACAGACTAAACAAGATCAATTTAACAATATTTGAATTTGTACTATTACAAGAATAAAGTCCTAGCCTGACATGGGCCCAAAACTTCACACCGTTGTTGGTTTGGCAAGATGGAAAGTCCAGGTGGAATCACTGCACTGAGGTGGTGGATGGCACGCAGTAGTAATGGTTAACACTGACCTCAGCCGTAGACAGAGCCCCGAGATTAGGCCTACCAAGGTAGACTGGGCGGTGGAGCCGGAAGGTGTAGGTGACCCCAAGGTGGATAGGCCTACGGTGGACATAGCCCTGGGCGGCGGAGTCAGCTGGCGTAGGTGGACATGGGCACCAGCAGGTGTAGTACTAGGTCAGCAGGCAGTATGGATCCATGCCGTTTGGCGCAGTGGTCATCAGGCCAAGAGTTGGGTGGGCAGGATCAGATCATCTCGGTTCAGCGGGCAGCGTAACCGCCATCCATGGGCCCTGTCACAATTCCACTCACAATAACAAACGGTTCCTAAACCCTGTGTTGTTACAATGTTACTTGTTTCTGTTTTTTTTTTTTTTTTTTTTTTTTTTTTACATTTTTATTCCTAACCCAATTTCATTGAACTTGTTTAGCCAAAATTGAGAAAATTGGAAAAAGGCAGATCAGTTCCATAAAGTAATAGCCGAATAAGTAGCCTAATTATTTTTTTTTCCTTGCATGAGTTTGGCTTGTTACAGTATTCATGAAACTACTTGCACATTGTTTGCTGGTTCATACATGAAAGCCTATCTATGTCTGTGAAATGGGTGAAGTAACTTGTATAAGCATAACACATTAAATTTTTACACTTAAAGCTCATACAAATGTAAACTACAAAATCTGAAAGGAACTTACAGTTTAGGCTAGGCTAGGCCTAGTCCAAGCAAAAGTGACAAAGTGGCTGGATTCTGTCAACCAACTCTGAGTAATGGGTTTTCCAAAAACACAAAATTTGACTGACAATAAACACAATATTCTTGCACTTGGTGAACAATTCTCACCTTAAATCTGAATTGAAATAGTCCTAACCTCAACTCGGACGTTCAGCAGAAACTCACACTGCGATTTTGGCAGAGTGGGAAAGAAGAAATTTCTCCTTTTTTTTGAAAAAATGACAACAAATAATAATTCTGTGAACAATGGATATACATCAATGTGAAATAGGAAAAGATGAATCTTACTTACCCGTGAATTTAGTACTTAGAAGTACGCCATCACTAAAGGATGGCTCCGAAACAACCTCCTTCTGGTACCAACGATCCAAAAGTGAAAGAGCAAACCTTTGCATGAAAAATTTCAACTTCGCCGGAAGCCACAGAACACGAGGAAGGTTTCGAGAACCTTCCAAAACATCTGGACCAAAAAAAAAACTGGCACTTCCGCCAGGCTTGAAAGAAACAGAATTGGAAAGCAAAACGGCCTCGGCAAGACCGACGGCCAGTGCACTGTGACGTGAAGCAAATACAGTAAGAAAATCCAATGAATTTTCGTCTTCGAAATTTGCCACGGCACAGCTTGTTATTAATTAACTCGATGATAATGTTTTTGATTGTAAATAAATTGAACTTTGTAATCGAACAATCTTGGATATATAGACTTTTAGAATGTACTTGTAAATATTTTATAAATAGATAATAATTATTTTCAAGTGATTAATCAAAAAAACTCTACCAAGAACAGAAAATGAATTTTAAAAATTTAATAACAATAATTAAGAAACTAAATGACTTTATGAATCATTTGACATATAATACGATGGTAAGTTTGTATGCTGCTCGGTAAAATTAATTCTATAACACTGTTACTTTATTACTGTGAATAATATTATTGTGTACTCATTTTACTGTAATATATAGTAAAAATCTTTCTATAAATGTAATTTTTTAAATAAATTTTACTTTACTCAAACTCATTATGTTTATTATGTTATGTCGCTTATCTATAGTCTGTGGTTACATTAACTTAGGCTACATGCATTATATGTGTTAAGTGGTTAAATAAACTTTAGTAAATATTTTTTTTAAATATGATCCCATAGGAGTACCATAATGAAATTTGGTACATGCACTCTAATAAGAAGTACAAAAAACATATTTTTTTTCCAAAAAATAAAATTTTCGATTTTGAGATTTTTCAAAAAACTTTTTTTGGATTTTTGAAAAATTTAATTAATTAGCTAATATAGTCAAGTGACACATCAAATTAAAGCTCTTAGAATTCTAAAGAGAATGGTGAAAGGTTGAACTCTCTAGCTTGAATGGTCTTGGAGTTAGAGCTATTTAAAGGTTTCCAAACACTTCCAAACAATAGATGAAATATGTTTTAAATAACCATATCAGTAAAATACATCAAATTATGTTTGTAATAAGTTCTGTATAATTAGTAAAATGTAAGATCTTTTTAAAAAATTAAGTTTTTTTCACATGTTGGTTTAATAATGGAGCCGAAACCAACGTGTTCTCTTGTTGTACGATTGAAAATGAATTTATTGTTTTTAATTTTTTATCGATGTATATTTTTTGTTTGTAATGCAAGCTTTTTCCTGCGAATGAATGTGTGTGTGAGTGTGACTGCTGCAGCTGCGCCGGTGCGCGTCGTCCGTGTCGTGCCGCGGGTCCGGGCTGCAGGTCCAGGATAGCGGACCTGCACAGCGGCGCCTCAGCCGTCCCTCCCCCGCCCCCTGCCTCTACCGACCCCCCGCCTGATAACGCTCAGATCCTCACCGATAACCTTGCCCCATTCACCCGACAATTCAAAGCCGCACACATCAATGCTCAATCTCTCTGCAAACATATTGATGAGGTCAGAGCAACTTTTCGGCCACAAAATTTTTTGAAATCATCGCTGTTTCTGAAACATGGTTAAAAGCCAAGTATTACATCTGGATTTGTTTCACTGCCTGGTTATTCACTCATCAGAAATGACAGGTTAGGAAAGGACTGGGGGTGGTGTCGCAGTGTATGTAAAGGAAGGCTTGAGGACCAGGGCAGTTGTATGCATCTCCGGGTGAGTACTTGGCTAAACCTGAATTTATTTTTTTTGGAAATTGGCTTGTCTGGCTCGGATGCCCTACTGTTGGGAGCCTGTTACCATCCACCTGGCGTTGGGCATCTGGCGGACTTTGAAAACATTGTCTTGCGCCTCATGCCGGGTTACAGCCATGTCTTGATTATGGGGGGACTTCAACTGTGACTTACTAAGACCAGACCGCTACGATTGCCGCCAATTTAAAATTATGAATTGAATCATGCAACATGACAATACTTCCACTGGACCCGACACATCACACTGCTGAAGCAGAAACTTCTCTTAGATCTTATGATTGTAAGTGACCCCCAAATTTCAGTTCATCATGGGCAACTTTCCTGTCCCTGCCATCTCCCGCCATGATTAAGTTTTTTTGTGCCCTTTCAATGAGAGCTCCAAAACCAAAGCAGAAATTTATTTCATATAGAAATTTTTTGTAGTTTCAATGAAGATAATTTTTTGTCTGATGTCCTTTCAACTCCTTGGCACGAAATTCACAACCTTGATTCAGTTAACGACATGCTTGATTCTCTCAATAAACTCCATTTTGGAGTTATATGACAAACATGCCCCCAATTGTTACCCGCAGGGTCAGCAAAAATCATTCAGTCCCTTGGATCACAAACGACATCCTTAGATTGATGGCTCAGCGTGACTCTGTTTATCGTAGGGCCAAAAAGATCAAGGGATGCTGGGCTGATGGCCCAATATCGTCAACTCCGAAATCAAGTTAAACAACAACTCCGCAATTCTAGACTTCGCTACATTCACAGAATGTTTTTTGGAATAGAAAGCAGTCTTCAACTGCTCTCTGGCGAAATATAAAAAAATTTGGTCTTGGTAAGCAAGAAACTGCAGTACCAATGTCCATTCCACTTAATAACTTGAATGATTACTTTTTTGTCTTTTTCCTCAAACTCAAATAGTGTAATTATGCAGGGGACTATTTGAGAGAAATTAATTTAAAGATTAGTTTGAATCTTAATCCAGTTCAGTTCAGTTTTAGTCCTGTTTTGCAGATAGATGTATTGAAGGCTATAAGGCGTACAACGTCCAATTGCCATGGTATCCGATAATATCCCCATTTCCCTTGATCAAACGGATTTTGTTTTGCTCTCCTCCCAACAATAACTTTCATTTTTAACACTTTCTTTGAAGAAAGGAATTTTTCCCAGAAAAATGGAAGTCTGCCTTGGTTCGCCCCCTTGAATAAGGTCTCATCCCCTTCGCTTCCACAAGACTACAGACCTATTAGTATTTCTTCCTGCTCTTTCAAAGGCTCTTGAAAGAATAGTTCATTCCCAAATTTCGGATTTTCTTTCTCTGAACAATATTCTAAACCCTTTCCAGTCAGGTTTTCGAAAGTTCCACAGAACAGGAAACAGCCTTGTTGAAAATCACTGATGACTTACGATTGGCTATGGATCGTAGTCAATGTACACTACTGACATTATTTGACTTTAGCAAGGCTTTCGATACTGTGAATCAATGATATCCTTCTCGCTAAGCTGAAACTTATAGGATTTTCAAATGTTTCCAATATCATGGATGAGATCATACCTCCAAGACAGAAAGCAGTGTGTGTGTCATGACAACCTAACTTCTGACTGGGGACGTGTCCCCTGTGGTGTTCCACAGGGTTCAATACTTGGTCCTTCTTCTTTTTACAATTTACACAAATGACATTACTTCTGTTTTACACAATGCCAAGTTTCATTCTTATGCTGATGATCTACAAATTTATGCTCATTTTAAAAATCAGCAGGTTGAATGAAGCGGTAAACTAACATGTACGACGATATTGACAGAATTGTTCAGTGGGCATCAAAGAACGGACTTAGACTAAACCCAGACAAAACAAAACCAATGATACTAGGACACTCACGACCTCAGCAAAGTTGACATGAACAGTGTTACCCAATATTGTTTGTCAATGGGACAATTTTTGCCATTACTACGACAAGGCTAAAAGTCTTGGTTTGACCATTACTAATACTCTTGACTGGACTGATGCAGTAAGTGAATACCTGTAAAAGGGTATTTGCTGCTGTTTCACACTCTGAAAAAGATGCAACATCTTTTTACCTTTTCACATCAAACTGATTCTCATCAAATCACTTGTCTTCCCACACTTCAATTACTGTAACACTGTGGTCAATTGACAATGACTGTAGCGTTGGCCTCAAAATTACAACGAACTCAAAATTATTGCATTCGATTTTTGTATAGTCTTCAACGAGAATGACCACGTCACTCCATTCTACATTCACTCATCTTTGTTAAAATTATCAGACATCAGGCAGTTGCGAATAGTCCACAATCACTCATTCTGCAATCAATCTTGGAATCCCAAAATTATCTCGCGACCAATTTTGAATTTTTGAATGAGAGAGGTGCAAGAAATACCCGCTCTGGCCCATCAACTCTTAGAATTCCACTCCACAAAACGACTGTTTTTCAACAAATCTTTCATAGTCCACAGCTTGTCGCCTCTGGAACTCCTTACCTTACACAATAAGATCAATAGAATCCCGATCCCGGCTGACGGTGGCGCTGAAAGAGTATTACCTTAACCGGATGACCGTGGCTTGGCGGGGTGGCGTGCGCTAGGCGTAGGTGCAGCGGGGGTATGAATGTAGAAATGAATGTGTTGTTAATTTTTTCCCCTTATTCTTATTTTGTATCTGAATTATTTAAAAGATTGTAAAAATTGTATAAAATGTTTTTCTCCTAAATTTCAGTGTTAAACTGCATTTTTATTTTTTATTTTAAGTTAACATTTATTTAGTTTTAGAGGTTAACTGTAAGAGAGGACCATGTGGTCCTAATGTTCGCCTCAATGAAGAAGTATTCTCATTCATTTCATTCAAACACGCCAAAAATCTGCCGATTTTTTCAATTTTTTAAAAATTTATAACTCATAAATGAAAAGTCAAAAAAATCTAAAACTTGGTATTTTTATTACTCTGAGGTATAGAACAAAATTGCCAAATATTACCCATTTTAAAATCACCTAAGGTCTAAAATTATTTTTTTTATTGGTTGATTTGGCATGGAATGACCCACAATTCATCTGATCCATCACAATCATCACACTCACCCCTTCAGTCACACTCACCTTAAAATACGCACCACAGAGTGTGTCGATGTTTCAAATAAAGTTTCTTAAAAAGTCTCTCCTCTCTCTCTCTCTCTCTCTTCTCTCTCTCTCTCTCTCTCTCTCTTCTCTCTCTCTCTCTCTCTCTCTCTCTCTCTCTCTCTCTCTTAATCTGATCAAATTAACTATCAAAATTATCTAAAAAAAAATCAACTGGTGAAAATTGTTAATAAAATAGCACCTTAGACATTGTAGGTTTACGAAGAAACATGTTCTGTCCAGTTTTTGTTTGGTTCAATCTAGTTGAAAAATGAGAAACTACCAACACTGACAGATTGGGAAGGAAATCCATAAGTGTATTTTAGCATGCTTTAATAGAGAGTGGGTAGTCTCCGTTGAAGTAGGGTAAATTATAATAAAATACAGCAAAATGCATGTCTATTTTGAGACATTTATTTACTTTTGTTATTTCTATTTTTTATTTCCAGTCGGGTTGGTCGATTCCAGTGGAGATAGTCATCGGTCCAGACCTTGGCATCTCCTACATGACCGCTCGGGCACCTGGCTCTGTGGTGAGTGTTAATTATTATTTGCTTAACATGTTCACTGGAAAAAACATCAATATCAGTTCCCAAGTGCATGATTGCATTCCATAATTCTTCACCTAAATATTGAAAAATTAATTGATTGAAGTAAATGTTCAAAAAAATGTACCTTTAAATATAGGGAAAACTACCTTCCCTTACTGCCTGGGTGCTTGTGGAACACTTACTAATAGAATCAACAATGAAATAAACAGTATCAGATAACTGACACATACCTTCATGAAGAGACTTATAATGAGGGTGGTAAATAAAAAATAACACACACGTTCTCCATTTTTCTGGCTATAAGTTGTATATTAAAAACTTTTAAAATGGCTCCATTTATGGAAAATCGTTTGTCAATGCCGTTATCTACTCTGAACAGTGAACACACTCATAAGTTTCATCAGTGATGTTGGTGAAGGCTGCAATGACTCTCAGTCTCAATTCTAAAATTCTGAAAACTTTAGACTTGTAAACTTGGTCTTTAACAACGATCTAAGTTAGAAAAGTCACAGTATATGAGGCTGTGTGACCATCTAGACCGGAGCACTGAACTCTCTGAGCTTGTTCAGCGGCTGAGCCAGCATTGCCCTGCACAATTCTTTTTTTATAAAACTTCAACTGGGAGCAAGGGCTCTTTTACCTTTCAAGTAGTTTATGCTTCCAGTCAATCGTCCTAGGATAGGATGGGATTCCGTGACGGAAGATATCAACTATAATTCATCAGATTTTGTCTCAATGTATTTTTCAAAAACTGATTTTTCTCTTGCATGTTCATGACGCTCACCTTATTGTAGGCTATGTTTCAAAGTTTAAAGCTTTGAACAACAATAACTTTTCAGCTGATACGTACCCATTTATGTTTTTATCTTTTATTGATTTGCATGGTTAAATGCAAAATTCCTTAAACCATAAAGTTGTCATAAACATTTTACATGCATCAAAAGGAAATTTTTCACCCGGTTGGAAAGAGGATTTTGGCCGCCTCTAAGCAATGACCAAAAAAAGTCTGAAATTTCATTTGCTTCTGGTCTTATTTTCTTTGAGTCTGGCAAACCTGGTGGACAGCCACTAAGAGCCTTTGAAAATCAGGTTTAAAAAGATGTAACAAATTATGGACTGCACATTTTCTAATATTGAACCACTTTTCAGTAAGCTTTTTTAATCCAGCACATCTCCAATCCGCCCCGCCCGTGCTTTTCAGATGTCGCTTATCAATATTAGCAATATTTCTTTCTTTCACGGAACAAATTTCAATACTATTAAAAATTTCAGCCATTGATTTAAGTAAATCCGTTGCTGTTGCAGCCTTTTTTCAGTTTTATTTACATTGTTAGACTTATTGCAATATCCATTCAGTATTTGAGGTTGATTGACACGGTTCAATCGCTAGTGGCTGTCTAATGGGAGGAGCTGTTATCACAAGGTCAGGTTGAGTTAACGGCTGGAGTAAAATCAGCTTCTTTGTGTTACATCGACTCTTATCAAAAGTCCGGCATTTTCACCATTACGGCATCACGTTTTTCTGATACTTGTCCGTCTAGTGAGAGTCTACTATACTAACATGTTTCTTGTATTTCGCACGCAGCCTACAAAGGTGGCGGAGTTCTCGTCTGTTCTGGGTATACAGACATTGGTGAGCGACTGCGACACACCACCGCAAGGCCATGCTGCAGCTGAGGGTGGCGGGCGCGGCTGAGACACTCACCATCACCTGTCCGTCAGCCACGGACGCCGAGAGTCTGGCCGACCTGGTGGACGGCTACTGTCGTCTGCACCACGGCACCTCCACTTCCATGTGGAACAGGAAAGGTAGGCAGCACAACCTAATCTTGCCCTAACATAACCTAATCTCCACCTCCTTGTGAAACCGAAAAATGGAAACCCAAAATAACCAAACCCAACCCAACCCAACCTACCAAGCACAAACTGGGTGGGAGGGTGAAGTAAATAGAAGAATTCCAAAGAAAGTTTTTGTAAATGCAGGAAGCCTAATCCAAAACTGAGGGATAGGGTCATTGTCTTGATCATTGTCTTCAGAAGAGTTGTTTTGATGAAATTAATTGTGTTGTCCCCATATAGTACAGTGATTTTGGAAATAAAGGATGGAACATTGTACCAAAAGTAAAAGGGGAATTAAGTCTTGGGGAACTTCTCGTTTTTCTTCCTTGACATCTGATTTTCCACTACCTACGGTAATTATTTGTTTTATTTTGTCACAAAATTGTAAAACGTCCAAGATTTTGTAATATTAGATATTTTTTATATTTTTTTTTGTATGTTTGGAAATGGAATGAAAATTAATTAGGTCCTATGGGCAGGGGTGGACTGACACTATGAAAAGGGTGGTGGAATGGGAACCGGAGGGGCGCCATATATATACATATGGCGTTCATTTTATGATGTACATAATAAAGAAAAAGAACATTTCTTGTAAATGTTTCGACCATCATGACATTTTCCAGCAATGAAAATTAAAAATTACAATTTTAAAAAGTTTATAGTTTAATTGCTTGAAAATGACATCGTTGAAACATATGACTAAATATATATATATATATATATATATATATATATATTATAACAAAGATGATAGTGAGTAGGGCTACTATAACATTATTTGTTTTTATTTTCATTATAAATAAACTAAGTACCCTTTTTACTTTTAAAAACATTTTTATTTTACTCACAACTAGTTTCGATCCTATTTAGGTCATAATCATGTCTGAATTAACCTCTGTTAATTAATCAGTGTGGGAAACCAACTTGGCAAAACTATTAAAACTGTGTTGTTCCCACTATATTACTATCAACTTGTTTGAGCTGATTAATTCTTTGTCTAAAATACACATTACTTACTGGTATCAACGCAAATAAAGGCTTAAAGACGATTAAACAAGAGCCAATATTTTATTCCTACTACAACCAGTTACATTATTTACATCACAACTAAATTTACTCCAAAAATAAACAATAACATATGTCAGCTGATTATAACTTTTACAATATAGTACAGTCTGTCAGCTAACTTCTTTTAACATCCTCCCACCAAGTTCATTGTAACTGAATAAGTTGAAATGAACTTCAATATAAACTCTTGGTTTAACATTTTAAAGGTTGGGGATGTCTGATGAGAGATTTTCTTCCAGTTTAGGCGATATACGTTGACAATCCGTTGTGGGCCTCCCGCCGACGAGACTCGAATAGGTGCTTGATGTAACATCTATGGGAGGGAATGCCTGCTGTATTCTGCTTGTGTTCATGGTGGTAACATTAACAACAGTATTACTTTTATTCTGGTATTCACCAGGAAGTTTTCCCATTAAGGTCCATCCCAACTTTGTTTCCACTGAAACTAAGCCGCAACTGAGCGATTCACATCTTCCTGTCATGAGTTGACCGCCAACATCAGCTCCTATCAATACTTCTATAGGTCCACTCATTTCAAGATCACTCAATTCAATTTTGTGGTTTGCTAGTTCTTTAACCCAAGGTCCTTGAGGAACAGAAGAGATTTTCCCGCAGATCTTTGGTTGATCAAGAGCTTCAAAGGTACACCTGTAATTGTTATCTAAGGATGTCAACTCAATTTGATAAACATTGTGACAAATGACATCTGTTGTACTCCCACCAAACAAAGAGTGTTCAATCTTTACTTGACTTACAGGATTATAACCTATATTAGCTGCTGTACTGCATAAAATATATGAACGATGTGACGCTGAATCAACTAAAGCTCTTACACGACGTTCACCATTAGGTCCTCTTACATTCACATACAAAGTAGTTAACAAAACATTACAAGAGTTTTAAGTTAGATAGTACCTCATCCTTCTTTGGTTGAAAGCTATCTTGTGTGGAGGTTACCTTATTCTCATTGGAGACACTTTCTCTAGATTCGCTCTGTTTAAGATCCAATGAATCACACATAATAATAAAATGGGTCTTCTTACACACAATACACTTAGGTCTATTTTTACATCTACTAGCAATGTGACCCGGTTTCAAACAACAAAAGCAAGCCCTCTTATCATTAACAATTAATTTTCTATCTTTAAAGACATGGACTGAGCTTTGATACAATCTTGAGATCTGTGTTGTAAAGAACAAAATATACAACCAACTGGTTTTTCATTTTTCACTGCTGAGTAAAGTCCAGAAGCTGAACACACATCAGTTTCATCCTCAGAAGTGATGGATGTATTTTTGGCTTTAGAATATTGAGGAGAGAGACCAAAACCCGACATGGCCAATTTAACTTTTTGTTCTCCCTCAATTTCCCCTTTTAAGAAAACCATCAAGTTGTCAAGAAAATCTTTAGATGTTTTGTTTGGTTCATTAGATTCATTAGAGCTAGAATAAAACTTAGAGCTTGACCTTTCCCAAAGTTTCAAAACTTCTTCTGGCAAACATGAGGAGACTAAAGGCAAGAGAATTGGAGCACAGGTACTGGAAGACACGCCTAAAGTTTCCAAGTTTCTTAAGTGACATTGTAGTTTGTCATACAGTTCTGATATGGAGCACTTTTTAGAACAGGAAGCATTAGAGATAATAATCTTAAGTAGTTCCCTAATGTAGAATTCAGTTAGCAAGTCTTCCCCACCAAAACGAGATTTTAACGCTTTAATTACTTCTGGATACATTTCCCCCGTGGCTGGATAACTGTCCACCACTTCTCTAGCAACTGAATTGGGAAATGTAGCCATAATTAAGTACTGCATTTTGTCACTTGGGTTAATTGACTCGTCGTTGTCAATCTTTGAAAATTGTGACCAAAATGGTAACCAGTCTTTAAGTTCTCCTCCAAACTCTTTAAACTTTAATTTAGGGAGTTTATAAGTGTGACTTGCTACATTTAAACCTACACCTACCTGGTTCATGCCTTGTGATTCTGAACTTACAGAACTTGACTGGTTTTTGTCTAAGTCGTGATCCCTTTGCTTCGCTAGAAGATGTTCAACCCTTTCCTTGACTAGTTGAAAAGCTGTAGAGTATTCTGTTTGGCCTTCCATCTCCTCATCTATAGTGTTATCTGTTGCGTTTTCATCATCTATTAGAAGTTCGTAAATTGACGCATCTTCTTTGATCAACGACTGGTGGTGTGATTCTAGTACCTTCATCAAAGCTTTAATTTTGGTTACATCAATATTCTCCTCATTCTCTATCAAGCTCTCAATTTCATTCTTGGTTTTTGTCAATATTCTTCTTCTTGACTTTTTTATCTTCAAAATATCCATATTGAATTTTGTTCCAGACAAAATCAATCTTCAAACGTATTTTTACAAAGAAAATCAGCCCAAATTCAGTTAGGAAAAGTCCTGTTACACGGTCGCCACAATGTGGGAAACCAACTTGGCAAAACTATTAAAACTGTGTTGTTCCCACTATATTACTATCAACTTGTTTTGAGCTGATTAATTCTTGTCTAAATACACATTACTTACTGGTATCAACGCAAATAAAGGCTTAAAGACGATTAAACAAGAGCCAATATTTTATTCCTACTACAACCAGTTACATTATTTACATCATAACTAAATTTACTCCAAAAATAAACAATAACATATGTCAGCTGATTATAACTTTTACAATATAGTACAGTCTGTCAGCTAACTTCTTTTAACAATCAGGTTAATTCAGACATGATTATGACCTAAATAGGATCAAAACTAGTTGTGAGTAAAATAAAAATGTTTTTAAAAAGTAAAAAGGGTACTTAGTTTATTTATAATGAAAATAAAAACAAATAATATATATATATATATATATATATATATATATATATATATATATATATAAGGGTACTTTGGTCTTTATTTCTTATAATTATAATAACACAAACCCTTAAAATTTAAACAATTATTTACAAAGTATCTATGGAAGTATAACGTTTGTAAAATACAGTAAACCAAACAAGTGTTAAAAACAGCAACTTCTTAATTTTCAATAAACATGATAAACTGATATCAATAATCAAACTAATGAAAGTAATCTAAAAAGAATTTTACAATAAGCATTCAAAGGCTTTGTAGGCAAATTAATATTAAACTTGAAAGACGTAATTTTTTTACCTTTATCAAAATCAACATATTTAATTCACATTAGGTACTGTTGGTTTATATTGCAACCCATAAAAGTTAAGTCAACATAACAACAATTTATACGTGAAGAAATACTCGTAATTGTTCACTCTTCGCACTCATATTTGTCGATTATCTAATAATTATTGATCTTTACAAGAATATCTCTCTCCATGTTCATTAAAAATCAGGTTAGTTTTGAAAGGACCGTTCACACGACACTTGGGTGGCTGGTAATGTCAAGAGATATACTTAAAGACTTTTAAAAGGTTCGTGTACAGCCTTGAATACATATTGTACTCAAGTAAGACGTCGAATGCACACTTGAAGCAAGTATTGAGTTTTTACCACTTTTACACTGAATATACCAAATCGCTTGGGTCTCTTTATTCATCATCATTTAAGTTGGAAACCAATTCTTTTTCTGAGAGCTCACCTTCAAAATCATTGGTTGGTTCTGTTATGTTTACCGGCTTCGACAACTCCACGGTGATGAAAAAGATACTAATTCCTCCTTCAGTATCCCCTCGTCACAATCGGTAACTAATGCAATTATCCTTTGGAAGCTAGAAGAGTTAATGTCAATGCTGTTAAGCCACTTGGGATAAAAATATTCTAAATCTAAGTATAGACATTGTTTTGCTGAAAACCTTTCTTCATACTATTGACAACTTGATCTATAACACAGTTAAAAACAGTTACTTGAAATCGGCAATTGCTGTCCTCAATTACGTCACCTGATGAAGTTTCCCCAGCATTTTCTTCTTCTTCATACTCTTCACCTCAGGCAGTTTTGTTTCTATGATGATTTCTTTTATATTTGGAACCGTACCCGACAAGTGTTCGTTTTTGTTCGTCATTTCATTTCCAGTGTTGTAGTGGCAAATTTTCCAATGTGGGAACGCTTAGTATATTTCTCAAATTTTCTGAAAATTAAGATAAAATTTTCCTGAATGCGTACGATAGTAATAGCTTTGCGTATTAGGCTATGTATTTTAAGCTAACTGAATTCCTAAGAATTCAGGAAACTATTTAATAATTTAGAAGATTTTGAGAAAAGTAAAATGAAAAACCAGTAGGGCCTATATCAAAATCTATGATATATTTTGATATATACCTTTGTTTATATTTTATACTTAACTAACTTTATTATTTCACAAAGAAGGTTGTTTTAGAAAAGGTTATTAATTTATTTATTAACTACTTTTATTTTTAACCCCAAAATATCAACATACATAACCTAATTTTAATTGACATATTCTATACAAGTATAAAAGCAGAGAACTAAAATAAATTAAATCCATAAAACAGAATAACTAATTACAATGAAAGTACATTGACAGATTGACAAAATCATGTTTACAAGTAGTCATCAAATGCATCCTCTTCTGTAGATGTGGAAGGGTTGTGGAGGGACGGGAGAGTGAGAGTGATGCCCGCCACCGTATACTGTACTCTGTGCACAATACAAAGTTCAAGCGAGAGTGAGGTTATCTTTGGAAACAGATACAGAGTAAAATCGTGTTTACAAAAGTATTGCATTTTATTATTGGCATAGAAATATTTTTAAATATTTTATACTGTTGAATTAATATTTGTTTTTATAAACATATTAGCTATTTTTCCGGATTTTCCTGAACTGGGATTTTCCCGGGTTCTTGAAAACCAGTGTGGGAACGCCGTTCCCACGCGTTCCCGCACCACTACACACACCACTGGTCATTTCAGTGACGAAGACTGTGTAGCTTTGACTTCTGTAGCTTAGAAGACATCGCAAACTTGGACCTAGCACCTTGTTTAAACCTAAAGGCGC